>CM046036.1:76648593-76732314 GCA_025215565.1 Flaveria ramosissima
TAGGTGAAATTGGAATTGATTACGATAATGCCCTACTAATCTTCTTATATAGATAGAATAGATATATGAAAGTTTGTGTAGTATATAACTTATTAAATAAAAAGAATAATTAAGTGTAAAATCACATAAAAATTCATTTTCCCAAACAAACCCTAAAAGATATTAGAAAAATGACAAGTGTCAAATCTAACGAATCCTAGATTGAACTCATTCCGACGACGTTGACACTGGCTCGTCAAACTTTACCATTTATATATAATTTATTAAAAATGACAAGTTATATATGAATATACCGTCATTGCACATCACTTGTCATGTGTAATTTCACTTTCTTTTCTTTTTAGTTTTATTATTATTGTTCTTATTGTTATTTGTTTTTTCAGAAAAGAACGATGAACACATTAAAAAATTAAAAGTCCCTACCATTTTTTGCATATATTTATCTATACTTAAATATAAATTTTTATTAAAAATCAAGTTGTGTCAAATTTGGTTTTCTGTAAATACATAATGTTTTATAAAAATTCTAATATCACGTTGCAACGTTTTTTTTATTTTTCTTACGTTTCAATATGAATATTATTTAAAATTTGAACTAGGTAACACACAACCCATTATATATAATACTAATTTTCAACTTTGTTATGCATCATTAGTTGTACTCCATGCTTTATAGGGTGTACTTTTGTATTTTCTTTATTATTTTTACTTTTAAAATTTAACACTAATAGTTGTTATCTTTTATATTTAACACTAATATTTTTTTTTCACTTTCAACTTTGATCTCATATACTTTTAACCTATTATAAAATTTTCATTTTTACGTTTCAATCTAGAATTTTCGAGTTAACAGGCCGCAACATGTGTATCTGGTTCAATGTTTTACCTCATTTTTTCTATTTATCGATCGCTTTGTGTTTTACGTTTTGGTCTAATTTTTGCACGTTAACACGCCGCAACGGACGTCCATGATTCAACGTTTTTACGCCAACGTTTTCTTTTAATTATTATTTCTTTTGTTTTGTGGGCTTTTTCAGTATTGGTAATAGCTGACGACGTGTAACATTAATGTTGTTTATCATAGTTTTACGCCCCCCACCGCAACGTGATGGGGCATAATACTAGTTATTACTAATTAACATCCAACCCCATCCGTTTGCACGTACCGTCCTCCTTTGTATGTTGTTGACTAAAGCCAAGATCATGAGAATAATTATTTTTAATATACTTTTATAGTTATATAAAACAATATTTTTATAGTTGTATATATCCTTAATCAATCTTTTTCATAAATAATGACTCGAGCCACGTGTTACTTAACACTATATTGCAATAGCTTTATATCTGTTTTCATTGATCAATGACAATACAATATTTCGTATTATCAAATTTTTATGTATGTGTGTGCATACATATAGCACACAAAATTATTATATGCTCAAACAGAAGTTCCATATCAGCAAAAGCAATATTTCTATTCTAGGGCATTAAGACAAATCAATATCATCGATAAAAACTGATTTAAACACATGTAGAGAGATCATACCCTATGAGAGGTTGGTTAATTAGTAAGAAGACTAATTAACCAATATTGAAAGGTGTTTCGAAACACAAGATCAATGTTGCTTGTATGTTTATAAAGTTATATGCTAACCATGTTAAGGTTATAAATCAGTATTTTAACGTATACAACCCTCTTTGTGTTTACTTGACGCTTTTAGTAAATAGTAAGTGTGTTCATTGTGGTTTTACGTAGCAAACAAACACACGATCGTGGCAGGAAGTCCATTGTGGAATAGAATACCATGTTATTGCTTGTTGTATCTTTTTGGTGTATTTAACAAACAACTTGGATCACTACTATATGATTAATTTAGTAACAACCTATTTTTATAAATAAAAAAAAGCTTGTATACATCATTTATTTTTATCTATAATCTATAATTATATGTAATACTAATTACCAAGTACTTTGTGCATTATGAGTTGTACTTTAGGTTTAATAGGTTGTACTCATTTTTGTTTCTTTTAATTTTTTTTTTAATTTTAAACCTAATACTTTTACTTCTTTTACAACTAAACCCCTACAATTCTTCAAATTCAACTTTGGTTGCATATAGTTTTCATCTTTTACAACTTTTTCGTTTTACGTTTTACGTTTTACGATTTAACACGCCGCAACGTGCGCGTGTGGTTCAACGTTTTTACGCATGTTTTTTCCCGTTCAAGTGCTCCGTCACAACGCGCGTTTCTAGATCGACTTAGTTGGTTTTAATATTTTATGATTACATGTGGGGTTTAACGTTTTTACCTCCACTTTTCATTCGGTTTTATTTTTTCCGTTTTTATTTATTTTTTAATACAAGTTTTTTAGGTGTTGGTGGTTGCTAATGATGATGTGAAATTGATGCTACTTGACATGATTTTACGGCCCCCGCTGCAACGCGGGGGGCTTTTTCTAGTTTATAATAAAATACTAACTATGGGTACAAATGGCTCTTTAATTATACTAGCCTGTCCATCTAGTCGGCACCTATGCACCGCCACATGTCGATTTCTCCTTCACTCCTGCAAAAAACATGCAGACCTTTTTGCTTTATTGCTTCATTACCCGACTTCATAGCGTGTTGTTTTCCTTCTTCCTCAACCAGACGCCCTCTTTCTCTCTTCTTACCTTTCTATCACTTTTTCTTCGTCGTTTCTTTAGTTTTGATGGCTTCCGATGGTTCTCGCTTCTTCTTCTCCCTTAGCGGCTCTTTGCCGTCCTCGGTTGTGTCAGCACATTTGCTCTGATAATGTGGATCTAGGTTTCTTTTCCTCTGTTTCTTATACTCTCTCTGATCCAGATTAATTAAGGGTTGATAGACTGTCTATATTAGATGTTCTTACTTTTATGTAATGTAACACCCGGCCCCTCACACCAACAATATTGTCCGCTTTGCCCACAAGGAGCTCACGGATTTGCTTTTTGTTGCCCGGGTGAAAACTTCCCAGGGAGGTCACCCATCCCTTGACTGCTCCCACCTGAGCACGATTAACTGTGGAGTTCTCCTCTCATCCACAGCCATTACGCCCAAAACGCGTTGTTGATGTTAGAGGCAGGACATTCCTTATGAACCAGGAATCTCTCCTGTCCACAGCCGATGTGGGATATGTGTAGGGTGTCACATGTAAATTACTTGATTTAAATTTTTACACGCAAAGGAGTTACATTTGTTTTATTTTGTAGCCTTTGAGGTCTTTTAGTAGTTTCATATGGTGATGTTTAAACTATAGAAGATCCAAAAACAACAGACAAAAAATATATTTTTTTGATCAAATGTTATTACAAATTAATGAATATGATGATGTCTGAACTATAGAATATCCAAAATCACAAACATATTGTTCAATTTATAATTGTAATTGAAACTATTCTTTACAAGCAGGTTAGTTGTGTTAGTTTTTTTTATCTTTTTTATTTCAAATCCACTACTAAATATTCATTTTTAAGATGGGTGGGTCAGGTTGAGCCAATTGGAGATTTTATAATACACGTTAACAACATATGTGTTATGAAAACTTAAGTAACAATATTTATCTCAAAATCAATTGACTAGATCTGCAGTTCAAGCCTCTTTTATTTGCTATGTTTGATTGATTTTGTCTTCTAAAACTCATTTAATCTGATGCTTAGTTTAAAGATAATTCATTTGTATGCATATTTGAGGCTAAAAACTTGAGTGTTTGATACAATCATTCAATTTTTAGGCTAACAACGGCTTAATTTAAAGACAATTATTCTTATATCACACCCTTGTATAAGTATCTTATGAATTATTTTGTAAAAAGACTTAAATTATATAATCCGATCAGTATGCAGATTTGATGTTTTCATTCATTATTTCTGGATTGAAGTGAAAGTGTGAAGAAACCTTTGATGTTTTATGACAATAATATCATAGGTACCTTAACTCTATTTGATTATAATTGCTTTTGTTTCATCTCTTAACCTATTAAGAATTGTGATCAACTTTATGTAGAGGATGAGTGGCAAAGTGAATATTATAAATTTTTATTTAATGTGTGAGAATAAAGTTTTGAGTAGCTTGTATCAAAAAATCAGTTAAATAAATTGATTTATTGTTGACTATTTCTATATTTATAATATTCTGTGATCTGTTAGAAAGGTTTTTTTTTTAATGTGTAATTTTGTTACAGGTTGCTCCAACATTTTATAAGTGGGTGTTGTAGTTCACTTATTTCCATTTATTTTACTCACATAATTGGTTTAATTTTGCCTCTATAAACAGGTGGAGACTAGGACATATGAAGAAATACATGAAGTCCTAAATTATGCTTCCCAAAACAAAACTTTGTTAAGCAGAATAATGTTGGATGATATGGTTGTGCCTCAATCCATCATGTATCTATGCTTAGACAAGCCCTACAACTTATTAATGACAAATTAAAAAAAGTTAGTCATTAGCCTTTGAAGTCATATATATCATACTATCAATGTATTTCCCATGTGTCATTAATCTTTGAAGTCATGTATATCATACTATCAATGTATTTTTACATGTGTCACTTTTTTTTTCAACCCGCGTAACATATGAGTTACTAACCTAGTATTTTAATATAAGAGTAACTAAGGAGGACACATGACAACATCGCATTTCTACTCATCAAAATTTTTTCGTTTCTCTCTCCTATTTTATAGTTACTATAATTACTCATAATATTGTTTAATTTATTTATAAACTAAAAATACTTTTTAATCTTTATTTTTATTTTCCTACTCTAATGAAAAGTTAACTAGAGGTGACACGTGGTAGCACCACATTCATTCTTATTAAAATCTTTTAGTTTTTCTCTCATGTTAAATAACTACATTAATTACTAATAATATTATTTTTAAATTTTATTAGATTTATAGAAGTTTAATAAATTAAGAAAAAGATATTTTTATTAATGTTATTTCTATACAAACAAATTTTATAAATTTTTTTCTACACATCAAACATTTTTAAAAATACGACATTTATTAAAATTGGTTTTTTAAAGTAAAATTATATAAAATAAATTATTAAAATTGAGAGTTATAGTAAGAAATTTTTTCAAAATGATATTTTTAAATGGTTTGTTTTGAAACAATATGTTTAATTATATTTTTGGAAAAAACAAAAAATGTTTAAAACGTTGGTATCATTGTGTTATTACTTATAGTTCTTAGTCATAAGTGATTTTAATCATATCTTATTTTGAAATAATAATTAATATATTTTTATTCTATTTAATATTTTATTTATTCAATCAGTGTAATACATGGATTTACTAAAACTAGTATTTTAACATAAGAGTAATAAGGGGAACACGTAACAACATCACATTTATCAAATTTTTTCCGCTTATCTGTTCTATTTAATAGTTACTAAAATCACTAAAAGTATTATTTAATTTCTTTATAGACTAAAGTTACCTTTTAATAAACTTAGGAATAACACTTTTTATTAATGCTATTATATAAAGAAACAAACTTTTATAAAATAAAATTCTTTTCTAAGTTTTTTAAAAATACCAAATATTTTAAAATTGATATTATTAACAAGTAAAATATTCATGAATAAAAAATAACTAAAACTGGGAGTTATAACAACCGAATTTTTTTAAAACGGTTTGTTTTGAAATAAAATGTTTAGTTTTTCTTAATAAAAAATGTTTAAAAAAATGATATTTATTGTTTTATTACTTGTAGTTCTTACTCGTATTTAATTTCAGTCATATATTATCTTAGAATATTATTTTATAATTAATAAATTTTTATTGTATTTAATATTTTATTTGTTCAACTCGTTTAGTATATAGTTAATAAAGGCTTAAAGCTAGTAATAATATATTAAGTTAGGATTTTTGTAAATGCATTTGACAGGTTTTCGTTTTATATTTGATTTTGAGTCAAAATCTGTTTTTCTAAGTGGTTGTTATAATTGCAAAAACATGTTTTTTAAGTATAAGTTGTAACGGACCGGGTCTAGGTTAAGTTGACCCTCAATTTCATTTGACTTGTAGATTGTTTATATTTGTAGATAGGCCATTTTATATCTTTTTGGGCATATTCAGAAATGGCTGCTTTGCTTCGACTTGTGGTAAAGTATTGCTAGTTATAAATTCCCGTGTTTCTCCTTTTAAAGCAACTAGCGGTTTAAAGTGGTAACATCGTAAATTATATATACTAGACTAAGGACCCGTGTAATACACGGGTTCAATCAGTAAAAAAATTTTGATTAAAAAGTTTCGTAAGTAATAATATTGTTGTTAATACTTTGTATATCGATTTTATGTTTAATTTTTAAAATCATCTATATCTAATATTAGTAGATTTTCGTTATCCATGCTTATAAGTTTACAGAGTGTATAATATGAAATGAAATAAACTTATAAATAAGAATTTTATGTAATAAATAAGTTATATTGAACATAAAAACATCCATAAACATCCAAAAACTTCTTTGTATACAAAATTTCATATTCTGTTTGTAATTTTACCATTATTATGTAATATTAATAATTTTAATTCATGTCTACTTGTAACTCAATATAATATAACATAGAGTTAACCATGTGTGAACATTGGTTGTTTAAAAAACAAACCAACTTTGGACAAAAAATTAGTTACAAAATACCTCTAACAAAATTTATAGAATTAGGACAAAAATAATTGTATTTTAGAACTGTCATTTTTAACTGAATTTAATAAAACTATCAAAATAAGAAAAAATCAAGTTAATTATTTAAATACTTTGAGTTGCATGATACTACAAAAAATACTATGTGATAAAGGTGGGAAGAAAGTTTAGAATGCACAACAAAAGGTAATGTGTCAATTTTATTATCCTTTTATTATATAGTATAGATATAAATATACAAATTTTCATTTATTCTTAGTTTATTCCTTAAACTTTGTTGACTTTTACGAGGATGCATAAAAGACATAGGCAAAAACATTTACTTTATGGCAAACACTATTCAAAATTCAAACCTAGATGTGAAAACATTGTATGAATGGAAAATCTAAAACTATAACATTAAATTAAAAATAATACATATTAATAATACACATTTCCCCATATTTAGTGTGATTTTTGGTTAAAAACTCATTTATTAGTCACTTATTTATGTTCTAATTGAATATTGTAGTGCCCGGTGGAAACTTGATATTTTTGTGAAAAGAGACCAAGAGTTGAAAAAGCTTATGAAGAAAAACTTACTGTCACAATTGTGTTTAATTTGAACACAATTGTGTTAGTCTGATGCGTCTGTATGATATCTGACAGCCAACACAACTGTGTTCGGCCCAGTTACGGGTTTTATACCCAATTAACCCCCATTTAGAACATATTCACTTTTTCACATAACACCCTAGTTCTCTCAAGTCTCTTAGGTGATTTTGGGCAAATCTTTGAAGATTAAAGACCAAGATTGAAGATCGAGCACTTTCAAGGGAGATTCATCATCACACAACCCACCTCTACTCATTTCGGTTTGAAAACCTCTAGATCCACCATGTTTTCTTCTAATTCTATGAGTTTAGTTGTGGTTTTTGTAAGCCCCATGGGCTAAATACTCTTAATCACTTAGATTAGATGAAGCTTAGCATACTTTGACATGTAATATGAAACTTTTGGTGATGATTAGGTCAATGTTTATTACAAAGCTATGAATGTTCTTCAATGATTGTGTATGCTTGTTGAAATCGATGAAATGATGAATCTTGTGGGTGTTATAAGCACTTATTGTTGGAAAACTTTGTGTTTTAGAACATCTATTCATGAAATGCATACATTAGTGTGTGGTTTATGGCATTTGACTATGAATGGTAAATGATGGTTGATTATTTAGTCAAGTTGAACAAGTGTGCATCCTTATACATGTGTTTGCGAAAACCATTGTTTTTGTTATGAATATCTCCTAACTTTGTTTATGTATAACTATAGATAATGCATAAATTTATAGTTCGTGTATTCATGTTAGGACATTCATAAGTTGAAGGATTTACATAGATATTGTTACATTACGCAAACTGAGGTGGTTATAATATGTTCATCGTGTTAGCTTTCCAAAGATTTGTGGGTTTGATATCCTTGACGGGAGTCCAAACCATCTTTAACATTGACATAATATTATCATTGGTTCTTCATGGCATAACTTTAGGTGGCTATTATGTGTTTATCGTTCTAGCCTTCCAAAGAGTTATATAATTAGATAACCTTGACAGTAGTCTAGTTTATATCCATGTTTCATGTGTAGAAAATGATCTCACCATAGGTTCATACATGTTGTCATTGTTTTGCTAAGCGAATTCAAAGTCTAAGTGATATCTCTGATTGATTATCTTAATCTTTGTTTACTTTCTTCAATTAGTTTAATTGTTAGCTAAATTAGTTAATCATAATATTCACCAATCATCTTTCATCGGCTAGATAATGACAAAGGCTTAGTATCAGGAGCTCTCGTGTCCATGGATCGATACTTGGTTCTTACCAAAAGCTATACTACTATCCGATAGGTACACTTGCCTATTGTGTGTGTAGTTAGTCATAAGGTGATTGCGTAAGATCTATATATATATATATATATATATATATATATATATATATATATATATATATATATATATATATATATATATATATATATATATATATATATATATCAAACACACATCACAAACACATTTGAAATTGTTAGAAATGAATGTCATATATATAACATAGTCATTGCATGATATTAGTTTCCTAAATTCACTTAGAATGTTATATAACACATCATATTAGTACTAGGGGTGTTAATATCCAAATCTGAAACTGAATCCGAAATATCCGAAAATTCAAAATTCAGATATCCAAAATTTTGGATTCGGATAGTGATTTTGAGAATTTTCGGATATTTCGGATATCCTAAATATCCAAAATATTTTTATAAAAATTCGAATTTGGATATTCAAAAAAATTCAATAAACGTTAAATATTTTGGATTTTTTAATAAAAACTTTGGATATCTGAAAAAAATTCAATAAAATTATTATATTTTTATTAAATTTATTAAATAGTACAAACTTTTTTTTAAATTTGGATATCCAAACGGATATCCGAATCCAAATCCGAAATTTCAGATCCGAAATTTTGGATTCGGATTCGGATAGTGAAATCCACTATCCGAAATTTTCGAATATCCGAAATTCGGATATCCAAATTTGAACACCCCTAATTAGTATAACCTAAGTGTAAAAAGCTTTGGTGATTATTTTTATAGAGAAAATGTCATAAAATGGTAATCAAGTTTTAAAAGTGTTCTAATTTAATCACTCATGCATATTTTTCTCTAATTGAACCACTAAACGATCAAATTGAGTCATCATCGAATTTTCTTATGTCAAGAAAGTAACGGTTGAGAAGACTTGTGGGTTAGAATTTTCAATATATAAAGTTATATTAAAAACAAAAAAAACATGTTAATTATGAAAAAATTAAAAAAAATACCTAAAATTTATGTCAACGTTCCATATCAGCATCAAAAGATGAAAAAAGATATTTTTTAATCGAAACAAAAAGTATAACATGTTAAAAAACATGTTAAGACTTCTAATTTATATAAAATATAAAAACTTAGTGACCTAATTGGAACACTTTTAAAACTTGAGTTACCAAATTGAAACACTTTTGAAAGTTGGTTATTATTTTACAAAGTTACCCCATTTTTATATTGTAATCTGCAATCAAAGAGTATAATTATAATATATGAACTTCCATACTTTCTTAAACACCTATTTTAGTAAATAAATTTTCTATGTATACTATTTTAGGAAAAAGAACTCAACTTGGAATTATAGCAATAGTTGATATTCAAATGAACTATGACTCGGAATATAAATAGATACATTTTTAGGCAAGAAATTAAAAGAACGGAGGTCTAAAAAAGATAAGATACGTGGCACTAAATATATTGTTTTATTAATCTATACTAATAAACCTTTACATTTTTTGACACATGTCATTACCACATTCACTCTCCCATTTATTTTCCCGCTAAATTAATTATTTCATTTAAAAAATCAAATAACTAATTTTTAATTTTTTCTCTTTCTCTCTCTATATTATAAATCTAAGTTCTTATTAAATCAATAATATTAAAAGACATTTTTCATTAAATAAAAACTAAATGCTTTGATTAAAAAATACACGTTTTCAAAAACAAAATTTTCTAAAAATATGATTTTTTTCTAAAACAACGAGACTTTTTATAATAATGAAATTATTTTAAAATTATTCTTTTTATATATAAAATAATTTTACAAAACAAACCCAAAGTCTTTAAACAACAAAATATAGATAAATTTTTTTTTTATCAAAACAATAATTTTTTATAACGAAAGTTTTAGAAATAATATAAATATTTTATCAATTAACCAAAGTAACTACTTATACGTAATTTCAGTTATATCTTATATCAAAATAATGTTTTACAGTTCCTTATTATTCATTAATAACTATTTAATATTTTTTATTTCAACCCGTGTAATACACGGGGTTGTACTCTAGTAAGTATATATAAATTAAAAACTTTTAATTAATAGTAAAGTTTTAGTTTTTCTATTTTAACCCTAGTACTTTAAAAGTTTTTCATTTCGGTTAGATAACTTTCTTTTTAACTTTTTTATTTCTTAAATTGAATCGTTGCATTTGCGTTTGTATTCCGGTTTTTCAATGTTTACTTTTGCAACGGAGTACGCTTTTGGGTTTTATGGTGGAGAGACATTCTCTTTTTCGATGCTTACTTTTACAACGGATTACCTTTAGGATTTACGATAGTGATAGTTACGATGGAGAACGGTTTTTTTTTACGAAGTGTACTTTCGGGTCTTACCACCCAATGACGTTCACTTTTATAATTGTGTACGCTTTAGTACGCTTTAGGGTTTTATGGCGTAGCGAAAACTGTTGAGAAATGTTTTTTGTTTATGTATTGATAGTTAGGACTATGTCGTCGTCGATGACATGGCTTCGAGGTTGTACGCAACCCAGATTTTTGTGCACCTTTTGTTTTGCTTTTTTTATTGTTTGGGTTTTTTGAGAGTGTAGGCATTATTGTGACATATGTTTCTAATCAGGTTTCTTGTTGTATTAGAGTCTACGTCAAAATGATTGTCGTTGATACGTGTTTTGGAGTCCGTGTTTTGATATTTGAGATCGTGGCGGAATTTCCTTCGCAACGCGACCAGAGGAACATCTAGTTATGTTTAAACATAGAAAATAGATAGAATAAGTTATATTTGACACATTGATGTTTGAAAAAATTGTATCAGAACTTAAAATTTATAATAGACTGGTCTATATTTAAATTTTCATAAAACGTTGTATATCATAAGTTATAAAACGAAAGCAAAAACTAGAAAAGTAAAGTATGTCATGTTTGACTCGACTCAATTTTGAAAAAAAAGTTATACTAAAAAGTTGTAAAAAAATAAACATATCACACCAATATATTCAGAATTTGAAAAAATATTATATTTTAAAAGTTACAAAAAACTAAAATCTGATAAAAGTTAACTGTAAAAGATAATCTATACTAATAAACCTTTACATTTTTTGACACATGTCATTACCACATTCACTCTCCCATTTATTTTCCCGCTAAATTAATTATTTCATTTAAAAAATCAAATAACTAATTTTTAATTTTTTCTCTTTCTCTCTCTATATTATAAATCTAAGTTCTTATTAAATCAATAATATTAAAAGACATTTTTCATTAAATAAAAACTAAATGCTTTGATTAAAAAATACACGTTTTCAAAAACAAAATTTTCTAAAAATATGATTTTTTTCTAAAACAACGAGACTTTTTATAATAATAAAATTATTTTAAAATTATTCTTTTTATATATAAAATAATTTTACAAAACAAACCCAAAGTCTTTAAACAACAAAATATAGATAAATTTTTTTTATCAAAACAATAATTTTTTATAACGAAAGTTTTAGAAATAATATAAATATTTTATCAATTAATCAAAGTAACTACTTATACGTAATTTCAGTTATATCTTATATCAAAATAATGTTTTACAGTTCCTTATTATTCATTAATAACTATTTAATATTTTTTAATTCAACCCGTGTAATACACGGGGTTGTACTCTAGTAAGTATATATAAATTAAAAACTTTTAATTAATAGTAAAGTTTTAGTTTTTCTATTTTAACCCTAGTACTTTAAAAGTTTTTCATTTCGGTTAGATAACTTTCTTTTTAACTTTTTTATTTCTTAAATTGAATCGTTGCATTTGCGTTTGTATTCCGGTTTTTCAATGTTTACTTTTGCAACGGAGTACGCTTTTGGGTTTTATGGTGGAGAGACATTCTCTTTTTCGATGCTTACTTTTACAACGGATTACCTTTGGGATTTACGATAGTGATAGTTACGATGGAGAACGGTTTTTTTTACGAAGTGTACTTTCGGGTCTTACCACCCAATGACGTTCACTTTTATAATTGCGTACGCTTTAGTACGCTTTAGGGTTTTAGGGCGTAGCGAAAACTGTTGAGAAATGTTTTTTGTTTATGTATTGATAGTTAGGACTATGTCGTCGTCGATGACATGGCTTCGAGGTTGTACGCAACCCAGATTTTTGTGCACCTTTTGTTTTGCTTTTTTTATTGTTTGGGTTTTTTGAGAGTGTAGGCATTATTGTGACATATGTTTCTAATCAGGTTTCTTGTTGTATTAGAGTCTACGTCAAAATGATTGTCGTTGATACGTGTTTTGGAGTCCGTGTTTTGATATTTGAGATCGTGGCGGAATTTCCTTCACAACGCGACCAGAGGAACATCTAGTTATGTTTAAACATAGAAAATAGATAGAATAAGTTATATTTGACACATTGATGTTTGAAAAAATTGTCTCAAAACTTAAAAATAAAAATAGACTGGTCTATATTTAAATTTTCATAAAACGTTGTATATCATAAGTTATAAAACGAAAGCAAAAACTAAAAAAGTAATATATGTCATGTTTGACTCGACTCGATTTTGAAAAAAAGTTACACAAAAAAGTGGTAAAAAAATAAACAAATCACACTAATATATTCAGAATTTGAAAAAATATTATATTTTAAAAGTTATAAAAAATTAAAATGTGTTAAAAATTAACTGTAAAAGATAAAGGGTGAGAAATAAAAATAATTTGCAAACACACGATAGAGGGTGAGAAAGAGGGAAAAAAATAAGATTTAATTAAAGGTGTGTTTAAACTTTAAAGTATACAATAACATTTTATCTTGGCTTGTGGAATGAAATATATATGATATTTAATAATCATCATACTTATAAATGATCATATTTGTTATAGGTTAAGTTTTTAAAAGTAAAACTTGAGTCGTTTAATTTAATTGAGCTTCAACGTGACTTGTTTCGTTTTAAGTTTGGGTTGCAACAATTTTCAATCCTTGAGTTTGGCCTATGTATTGTTTATTGGTGTGATATGATTATTTTTTTACAACTTTTTTTTTTCTTATTTCACTCATTCATATTATCTTTGTTAACTAGAAAACCTATAGTAACTTGTGAGAAAAGAATTAGATAACCGTTTGAATTATTCTGGTCCTGTATAGAGACATACTATAAGATTAATTATATTGGTAATTGAATTCTTGTTTTTGGTCTTTTGTTTGACTTGACTTCTTCCAAAGTATAAAGCATTTAATTTTGACTTCAATTTTGAATTAAACCATCAATTTTAATGGGAGTAGGACATTATTGTAATTAACTAATTTCCCACCCCCAAAGCAAAATGTCATCTTATGATCCTATTTATGCCTTATTTGTCATCATCTCCCTCCCTTATTTATACCCAAAACCAACTCTTTAAACGGACATGAGCCATACCAATTGACCCAAAAACCAATAGGAACCAAAAGGTTTTGTTCGGTTCGACTAGATATATATAGATGGATGCGTTACCAAGGTCAGATGTGTCGTTCAGAAGATCGGGCTCCTCAGGGCTGGTGTGGGAAGATAAATCATTATCAGAGGGGATTAAGCCAAAAGACCAGAAAGAAAGAGTTGAGCTACAAAGACCTGAGCAAAAACCATACCGGACGGTGGAGGTTGCACCCGCGCTCGACCCACCATCACCTAAGGTCTCTGGGTGCGGTGGCATGTGTGCCATGTTTGGGAAAAAGACCAACAACTCAACCCAAAATCCGAAGAAAAAAGGCCACCGGAAATTGTAAAAACCGAATATTTTCTTGAATTCTTATGTTTTCATTTATCAATTATGTGTTCTTTTTATGCTAGCTTGTGGAATTAGTCGTTGGGATATATATTTTTTTGTTACAATATGATTGGTTTGGAGTTATGAAATTCACTTTATCACTATATATTTTACGTTTTTTTTGGTATTTTTATGTTCTTTCTATACTACTTGTGTGATGAGTCTTGGGGTTGTAGATATTGGTTAATTTGATTGGTTGGCAATTGCCAATTTTATTTTCTCACTATGTTTACATGTGTGTAACTACATATCAACATACACAATATCAGTGTCACGTGATACTATTAGTTTTTTTATGTTTTATATAGTATTTAAGACTTGCTTTTATACATTAATCACATATTAGACACTCAAGTGGCAATGACTCATTAAACATATGTGACTTAACACTACAAATGTATGAAAGTGAGGATTCTATTTATTTTTCTTATTTTGCGTTCAATTACTTTTATCATCAAATTTATTTGGACATTAGGCAATTAAGTACACACTATAAAATTGGTAATATAGCAAAACAAATAACATGAACGCATACATCTTAAGTTAAGTTTTTTATATATCCTACTTGAACAGTATAATTAAACTACAGAGTACTTGGGTCAAAAGGTTTGACAATTTATAAAGAAAATTAACTAGGTAAGGTATAAATTTCTATATATAAGTTTAAAAGCAAAAAAGACGTTCAAATCTACAAGCAAATTATATTTTAATTTCAAGTTTTGAGCCGTCAATAATTTTAAGTTTTAGTTTAACTAATTCACTCATGTTTTTTATATTTGCTATTAAGAACAACTTCATTTGTATAATTATTAAAATTTTAAACTTAATTAACGCTTGGATTTACTTGATTTTACTTAAAAAAATAGAGTAAAATGTCATTTTCCATCCCTGACGTTTTGTTGAATTTGCTATTTCAATCTAAAAACTTTATTTTTGGCAATTTCAGTCACTGTAGTTTACAAATATTATCATTTTCATCCACTCTATTAACTCCGTTAAGATCTTCGTTAAATATGAGGGTATTTTAATCTTTTTCAACACCCTAATTATCCAATTAAAACAAATTAATCAATTCATATTTAACTATATATATATATATATATATATATATATATATATATATATATATATATATATATATATATATATATATATATATATATATGAAGCAAATAGTGAGACTGGGCGTTTCAATATAAAAGCTTTGATTAGTGCTAATTCATATTGTTCGATTGAGGTCTGTTGTGGGATTATAATGGATCTTCATGTTTTGTTCGAGCGTGCACTGTTGTTCGATTTAGATATACTATTGTGTCACATCCCGGCGGAAGCGTGAGATGCTTTGGATGTGACTCGCTTGTTCAGAACTCATTGATTAAAAAGAATAAACAAATCAACACAATAGAACACAATTTAACATAATATATCACATAATCATAGATAATTTAAAGTTAGGATTACATCATATCATTAGCAGTCAAAATTTGACATAAAATAATCCTATTACAAACATAATATCTAACTGCTACATCTTCAGTAACGATGGAAGTGCGCATCCACCGATAGGCTGAGATCGTACATGTTAACAGTTAGATTCACACAAACTTTGCCCATAATTTCTCCCCAGCCATTATAAACATCAAAAGAGAACATTATGCTGTTAGACATGTTGCTTACCTGAAAAAGCATACTCAAAATGGTCAACATAAAGTTGGTGAGATCATAGGTTTAACTTCAAACAAAATATTTTTGATGCATCAAATACAACCAAACCTTACTTATAAGCCAGATGATTCATAACTGTCATAACATAATTCATAAAATCAGATAATATAGCATCGCAACACTCATCCTGTTGGTGCAGGAAATGTTTTTCCTAAGTAGCGCTACATATATTATCCAACAGTTCCACATCCGAATTAATGGTTGTAACATAAATGATAGTAAATCTCAAAAATCTTATATATATGCATCAATCATAAAAACAGTATGTATTTTCCCCCAAAACTTATAAATACAAAAATGGGGCTATGAGTCTAACCTTTTTACTCTAATGGGTTACCTATAAACAAAATATTTATAGTTTAGAATTTTTCTTTTCTTTAAAATTTTTAGCATCTCAGATTATAAAAATTATTACAGAAGTTATAATAGTCCATATGTCACGAAATTTTAGCAGAAAATACATACAAAAATCTAACATAACATACTAAAGTTTCATATATTAACTATTTACAATTTATTTTCTGGAATTTTTACAATATTTGTATAAACTAGAAAAAATACCTATTGGCCTCTAAAATTCACCATAATTTATCAGGATTTACATACCAAAATGTATACTACTTCAAAATTTCCTGAAGTGCTAAATCATAACAGAACTCTTTTTAATGATTTTTATTATTCTGACAATATTTGGTAAAAATATCAAAATATACACAAAAATTCTAAATTTCATACAAACTGTTCTAATCTAATTATTATACTTTGTATAAAATTTTCATGATTTATCTTATAGTTTAAATATTTTTCCCGATTTTTGATTTGAAGATATTTCTAAAATTTGTAACTTATGCATAACTTAGAATTAGGCCATGAAACTTTTTCTACAAGTCCTATAAAACATAAGAATTATCATATAATTTTTTCAGCTTTTTACCAGGTTCGGTTCTTCCAGTTGATAATTTTCTTTCAAATACTTAAATAATTCATATAAATTATTGTACTTATTATAATTGTATCAAAATTTGCAGAATGTTAATCCTTAATATTTCTAACATATTCACCATTTTTATTCCCATAATCACAGTCATTTAAGTAATACATCGAATTTATCAAGATTTCACATAATTTCGACCCTTTATTTTGTGATCTTTTTGTTTAATTTCATAGTTTATCATATTTTTCAGATTCTCAAGTCTTTCTTATTGATTTTTGAATAAATATGAAGTGTTTTATAAAGTTTAGTGAAAAACTTTCAAGTTCTAATCAAAAGGGTTGATATGTGTTTGTTTAAACACATATATCTTGTAAACTTAGTTAGTTAGGAGTTGGAACCTTGATTTTGATAGAGGGAGAGGGTGAAGGGTAGCTGATGGTAGCTTCTTTCTTCCTTGATGAACCGACTTGGATGATTGTCTTGAGCTCCAAAGTCTCGATCTTCTTGCAATCCGTTTTGGAAGATGATGAGCACTTCATGTTTCGGGTGATGGTATGTGGTTGGTATGGAGACCGAAAGAGAGTAGAGGGTGGCGGGTGATGGTTGTGGTTTGTGAGCCGAGAGGTGAGGGAGTGGTGATGGTATGCGGGTGAGGTGGTTTGGGTTCCATGCGGCCAAGAGTTAGGAAGATCATCATTACTTATATCTTTAGAGTAATGAGGTGTTGTATTAGGTGTCAAGTTCTAAAAGGTGACAAGTGTCACAATTAGGAAGGTGATAGGTGTATGGCTAGGTGGCAAGCTTAGAGAGTGATTAGTGTTATGTTTTGCTAGGTGTCAAACTAGGGGACTAATGACTCACTTAGTCATTAAGTTAAGGTTAGTCAAATGATTAGTGATTAGTTTAGTTTAGTTAATGACCTAATGAGCCGATACTAGTATTGAGTATGTGCTTTAGTTAGTGTTTAGATGTTTAGGATTGGTTTAGTTTTGGTAATATTTGATTAAGTTTTGATTTTAATTCATTATATGTAAATGAAAGACATTTATCATTTAAATAGGTAATCATATAATCTTACAATTCGATAACTTGACACGTATTATTCAATAATTTTTAAGTTCACATGAGGATAATACATGCACACGTAAACATTTATGCATGCATGCATGTTCATATACTACCATGCAAAAATATATAAAATTTTTATATAAAGTTAACACATAAAATCGACTTAATAATTTTAATAAGGTATATAAGTATATAGGTATACATTATCTATTTAGAGTAATTCTTAATAATGTTTAATTTACCTAACCTTGACGTAGGATTGTCACATTTTGTTTCATTGATATGAGTTGTTGTTACATTCGAACAAACACGACAATAGCAGACTTCAATCAAACAAAACGTGACAATAGCAGGCATCAATACTACATCAGATCTCAATCGGATAAAAGTACACGTCAAAACAAAATGTATATTTGGATGGTAATGGTTTTTGTAAATAGGTTTTTTAAATTTAGTGAAAAAATAAGGGTTTTTTCATTATTTAAAAAAAATCAAATTTATTACATTAATGTTTTGGTCGGAATTTTGTCGCAATTTCTTTTGACTTCTTGTCGGTATACTGTTGGAAATAAATTTTTCCAAAGCTGGTCAAAAATAAAATATCTTTTAACTTTTTGTCGGTATTCTGTTGGAAAATAATCCGTCAGAAATTGATACACTACTTTTTGTCGGAAAATGGTCGTAGCAATCTGTCGCAAAGTTATCAGAAAAGTTTTCCAACAAGCTTTTACCGACCAAAGCAATTTTGTCAATTTTTTGTCGGATATATTGCTTTCCGTCCATTTTTTGTCCGGGTCGGAAACGTGGAAGTTTTCTAGTAGTGTGTGAATGTTAATTGAAATCTCACAGCAGACCTCAATCGAGCAACATGAGTTAGAGTTAATCGAACCTTTTAAATCGAAGCGTCCGGTCTCAGTAGTCGTTTCATATTTGTTTTTAGTTTTAATTGAATATTAATTGATAAATTTGTTTTAATTGGATAATTGGGTGTTGAAAAAGACTAAAATACCCTTATATTTAACTGAGATCTTAACGGAGTTAGTGAAGTGGATGAAAATGACAACATTTAGTAAACTACAGTGATTGAAATGACAAAAAAAAATTTTGGATTGAAATAACAAATTCAACAAAACGTTAGGGATGAAAATAACATTTTACTCAAAAAATTATATTCTCTTTTTGGTTCAAAATCTTGCATGTGAGCAAAATCAGATGAAACTCAATTACAAATATAAGATAATTATACAAGTGGGATGTCGTTGGAAACAAAATAAACATTTGAAATGTTATTGATCACAATATAATTATTATCAGAACTTAAAAATATAAAAGTCTTTATAAATATATAAATTGTGACCCTTAATATGAAATTTTATGTTTTTGCTATTCGTATCTATTGGGTTGTTCATAAAAATATGAATTACAAAGTGAACATAGTTGTTAAAAGTACTACCATCTTGTGAGGTTATGTGTTATAACTTGTGAGAGAGGTGTGTGAGCGCTGACATAGCCAGTGACCCACACATGACACCGCGTTGGGTGTGAGTGAGAAGCGTGTGCGTGAGGAAGCTCGGGGCATAACCCAGTTGTTATTTAAAGTTTATAAATATAAATAGTATTAAAAGATTAAGTAAAATGATGAGTGAGTGAGAACATAAGAGCATTCACAGTGGAGTCCTTAAAAATATGTGAGTATGTTTGGTATATTATATGGAATGGTTTTGAGTGGTTGTGAGTGAAGGAGAGAGATATAATGTTATTGTGGATTGATATATTTAAAGAATCACTATTCAATCCTAATAAATTTTTTAATATTTTTTGAAAGTGGTTGTGAGTGGAGGAGAGAGAAAAAAGTAATGATAAAGATATAAAAAAGATTATTTAATTGAAAAGAAGAGATAAAAAATAGTGTTTTTTTAGTGTAATTATATAGATAATGATAACGAACCCACTGTGAATGCTCTAACACCTTTTAAATAAGATAATAAGTAAACAATGAGTGAGTAAAAACATAACACCTTTTAAATGACCCTAAGGCAGTGATGAAAATCTTCATCACCATCAGTGGCGGAACCAAAAATTATTTTTTAGGGGGTCACTAATATTTTATGATTAGATTTATACGAAACAACATTAGATTTTTCGGGTCTTTCGATCAAGTCGGGTCGGGTTGGGTCGGAATAAACATAATTAAATTGTATTGAAATGTTAAAAATATACGCATACATATATCATAGAAACTGATATGCTCAAGTACCTCGAGCAAATAACTTGGGTATGATCAAGTTGTGATTCATCTAAAACCGCATATATTTGCCTCCCATTTCAAAGCTAACCTGTTTGACAATGATTTTTACAGAATGATTGATGGACCAGATTGAAAATTTATAAAACAAAATATTTTAAGTTTGTTAACTCACCATGTGCCCTTCCTCATTCTTTGAGTTACCAATAGCTTTTTCATTGATTCAAGGTGTTTCTGATTTTTCCTTCCAAATTTCCATAAAATTTTCAATGCATTTAGAATAATCAACTGCAGTTTCCACAATTTTCTTGATGTATGCTTGACTATCCATTTGATCATCCATTGAAAGTTGACTTTCAAGGGGCACATAAACCTCCATTGGATTAAAAAGAGCTACAGGCAGTTCACAATGAGGTACAATGTTGCCTTCATTAACAACAATGGGGTAAAGTGTTGTCTTCATTAGCCAAATCAACCAACACTAAAAAAATTACAACCTTGCATAATGCAATGTTACAATTTACCATGTATTTACACTCAAATGTATTGAATTAGCAAGTCTACACCAGAATAGTATTGTTAAACAAGATTCATAATTAGCATTGTGGTTTAGGCAAATTGATGGATTTAAGTAAAAAACATGAATAATTCTGTAACTTCATCAATAATGGAGAACTAACCTTCAAAAACCGGAAGATTCATCATGAAAGTAAGATTCTACAAAATCAAACAGAAAACCTTTAACATCAAAACATTAAAGCTTTAAAATCAAAAACCAACCTTTAAAATCAAAACATCAAAGCTTTAAAAAAACCAACCTTTAAAATAAAAAAACTAATCTTTAAAATAGAGTGTTCTCCGACTAGCATTTCGTTTTTAGGATGAAATTAAGAAGAAGAAACAAATTTATAGACTGTAGTGGGGATTGGGGAGGTTTTTGGGTTGATTTAGGGTAAAATCATAGCAGGGGTAAAGTGGCAATTACACATTTAAAAAGAGTTTAAAAAATTAAAGATGCAGGACTCTCAAACCTGCAACCTGATCCTGGAAAGGACGGCGCACGAACAGAATTAACTAGTGAACTAAAGCAGCGTTTGAAATCAATCCAAACTTAATAATACTTATGGGTTCACCTACATAAAAACTATGGATTCACTCGAAATTTCGGTATTATACGCTCCACTACTGGTTCGAAAATCAATGGGGTCACTTGACCCCGTTCCCCGAAGGGTAGTTCCACCCCTGATCACCATAACACATGGTATCATCCATTAATATCTATCCACATTAAATTTATGTTAAAAACACAAATGCAATGAATAAAAACATTCACGACAAAATCTATGTATTATAATAAAAGAAAATTTTAAATGTCACTTATTATAATTTTAGAATCCTAAACTTATTTTTCCTGCTTCTCTCTCCTATTAAATATTTACATTATCTATCAATTATATTATTGATTAAAATAGCTTTTTAATAAATTAAAAATAAGGTCTTTCTATAATTGCAATATCTAAAGAAACAATATGTTGTATAACATAACTAATTTTTTAAAAATATCAAACATTTTTAAAAATACAAAATATTTTAAAAGCAGTGTTTTTAGAAAATAGAATTTTTATGAACCATAATAATTAAAATTTGAAGTTATTATAAGAATCTTTTATAAAATGCGAACCAGTCCACTAGCCCAAGAGAGCTACTCGATCCAGGCTGGCCCAAGAGGAAATTAGAGCCCCGGCCCGTCTTGTGGAGTAGAGGACAAGTCTTCATGCAGTTTCATGCAGTTGCATTAGTTTAGGTTATTAGTTTGTCATGATTCCATGTTGCATGCATGTTCACATCATGGCCCACGTTTATTTCCTAGTTTAGTGGCAGTAGAATAAAGTGCACTTAGGATTTGCATATTTAAGGACTTTGTTTGTAGTTAATGAATATGAGAAAATTGCCCCAAGTATCGTCTTCTTCTTTCCCTTTGTCTTTCTTGGAGTCTTACCCGCTCTAAGGGTACATCAATTGGTGTTTTCATTCCCGACTCAACCCTTCACCATGCCGCCACACAAAGACACCACTTCCGACGCCCCCCACCCCACCAACACCGATCAATGTTAACGCAATTGATTAACCTCACCACCGAAACCACTCGTGATAACAAAGCCATGATAACGGAACTCATCTCAAAACTAGATCGCCTCACCGACCATGTTACCTCGAAATCATCGGGTGCCAAAACACCCCCTCGCGACCGCTCTCCAAACCGCCAACGATCACCTAACCGTCACAAACCCCGCGAGCCCAAAATTACCCTACCCTTATTCGATGGCTCGAACGTCCTTGACTGGATTTTCAAAGCGTACAACTACTTTTCATACTACCAAACTCCGGTAATGGAACGCGTTGATTTAGCAGTGTTCTATTTCGTGGGCGATGCATTGTCATGGTATAAACACCTCGCCAACAACGACTTACTCGATACATGGACCGCTTTCAAACGTGAGATGGAACTACGTTTTGGTCCGTCCACTTTTGAAAACCACGAAGCCACGTTGTTCAAGTTAACCCAAACCTCTACTATCGCATCCTATAAAAACGGAGTTCGAACGAGTGAGCAATCGCGTGGTAGGCCTCTCTCAACAAGCCTTGCGCAATTGCTTTATCTTGGGGTTGCGACCCGACATTCAAAGTGAATTGGCCATCTTGAAACCCACCACATTCCACCAAGCGTATGCATTGGCGAGCCTTGTGGAGGAAAAATTGCAACAACCCAAACCTAAAACTACATACTCCTCAAAACCCTCCACAATACCCAAGACAGCCCCATCCTTATCACAATCCTCATCTTCCACTAACCAAAAAAAACCCTACCCCACCCTTACTACCTACACCGCCCACCAAACCATCAAACACCCTTCCCTTCACTAAACTCTCTGCAGAAGCATTACTCCAACGTCATAAAGACGGTTTATGCTTCAAGTGTCTAGAGAAGTATTTTCTGGGTCATAAGTGCTCCCCTTCGCAATTCATGTTGATTGTTGATAATGACGACCGCGAGGACGTGCCCGACACCACTGCCAAGTGCACCGACGACACAACTCCGACACCACTTTTTCTACCCTTTTCCGATGTGGCTTATTTTGGAATTTCGTCCGCTCAAACCCTACGCATCACGGGTCGCATTCAAGGTAACCTGGTCACCATTTTAATTGATAGTGGAAGCACTCACAATATCATCCAACCTCGCGTGGCATCCTCGCTGCAACTGGAGACGACCCCAATTCAACCGTTTTCTGTCATGGTAGGCAATGGTGAACACATCACGTGTCACAGGTATTGTCCGAACGTTCCGTTACAATTGCAAAAGGTTTCATTCCACGTCCCATTTTTCATTTTACTAGTCGAAGGGGCCGATGTCATCCTCGGAATTGGCTGGTTAGGCATGCTCGACAGACTTTCCGCTGACTTCTCTATTCCAGAAATTTCTTTCACAAAAGATGGCAAAACACGTACATTAACAGCGGAACCACTCAGACAGCAGATCTCTTCCAGTTCTTTATCCACCTTTATCAAACATAGGTCCATTGCTTCACTACATACATTGTCCTATAACCCTACCCCTCCAACCACTACCCAACCACTTTCCCATACAGACCCCACCATTCAGACCCTCCTCCATAAATTCCAAAACCTCTTTCAAGAACCCATTACCCTACCCCCAAATCACACCCAAGACCACCATATACCATTATTGGATGAAACCCACAATGTTAATGTCAAACCATACCGTTACCCCCACTTTCAAAAACAAGTTATGACCACCTTGATCAAAGAAATGTTAAACGCTGGTGTTATTCGCCCAAGTCAGAGCCCGTTCTCATCCCCGGTCCTACTTGTTAAAAAGAAAGACGGGTCTTGGCGTTTTTGTGTTGATTACCGGGCTTTAAACGCTGTCAGGGTTCGTGACCGGTTCCCCATCCCCACCATCGACGAACTCCTAGATGAATTACATGGTGCTTTTGTGTTCTCCAAAATCGATCTCCGTTCGGGGTATCATCAAATTCGTGTAGCTGAAAAAGATATTCATAAAACTACTTTTCGAACAACCGACGGTCATTACGAGTTCGTTGTCATGCCATTTGGCTTAACGAACGCACCATCCACGTTTCAATCGACCATGAATGATCTGTTTCGTCCGGTTCTCCACAGGTTTGTCCTTGTTTTATTCGATGATATACTCATTTATAGCAGTAACATCCAACAGCACTACGACCACGTGCAATTTGTTTTCGAAACATTGTTATCGAATCACTTCCATGCTAAACCTTCTAAGTGTGTCTTTGCTGTCAATGAAATATCATTCTTGGGCCATCGGATTTCCAACCAGGGAGTCGCTCCCGAACCCGAAAACATTCAATCCATTCAACAATGGCCCACACCAACTTCCTTCACCACCTTGCGAGCCTTTCTCGGCCTCACCGGCTACTACCGGCGATTCGTTTCGAATTACGCCCACATTGCGGCCCCATTGACCAACATCCTTAAAAATAAGGATTTCCAGTGGGACAATCAAGCACAAGAGTCCTTTGTTAACCTCAAAATTCAGATGGCCAACCTCATTACCTTAGCCCTTCCCGACTTCAATGAACCATTCGATGTAACTACTGATGCCTCCGGTGTCGCCATTGGTGCGGTTTTATCTCAAAACAACCGACCAATCTCATTTTTCAGCAAAAAGTTGTGTACTACAATGCAGACTCAAACGACATATACCAAGGAGTTGTATGCCATTACCAAGGCTGTCAAAAAATGGCGACGATACCTCCTCGGGCAGAAGTTCCGGGTCTATACTGACCATCACAGTTTGAAGCATCTGTTAACCCAAACTATTCAGACCCCGGAACAGCAAAAATGGGCAACCAAGTTAATGGGTTCGATTATGAGTGTAAGGCCCCGTTCCCGGGACGCTTACAGTTGGTTCCTCATCACACATAAAACATAGAATTACATCAACTTAAATTAACGTTGCAGCGGAATCATCAAAATAAACATCTCATTTCATTACAAAATCTTTTGCAAAATAATACAATCGTTCATTTCAAAACATCGTTCGTTCGCATTACAATGCAAAATCATAAACAAAAGAATGACATCCAAAAGAGCTGAGTAGCCGCCCGTGCCATCCTCAGCAACCATTACCTGCCAACTGGAAACACATAAAAGTCAACGTTGCTGAGTGAGTTCTAGTTTTAAATAAAACATACTTTACTTCCTTTTTAAAACCATCCGTTAATTTCGTACGCGATCACACAACATATATACGTACAGATAATATAATTATTATCTTCCATTACGTTCGTTACATTCTTTCATTCATTAGTCATCGCACGGTACTTTATCATTCGCTTCATTCGTTCATAACTTCTTTTCTTACGTTCGTTCATATCACACATATCGCACGTTCGCACATTTCGCACTTTCGTATCTTCGTACCCATCGTACATATCGCACAAATTGCACAAATGGAGTGGTCACTAGGACAGACTCCCCATGTGTGTGTGAACTCTTAGGGGTTTAGCCAAAATCGCACGCTGTCTCATGGGTTAGCCAAAATCGCACGCTACATAGCACACAGTGAATACCACATCGCACGTATCGGGGCAATTACCAAAACTGAACCCCCTACTATGTGTAGGAACCCACATGAGTTAGCCAAAATCGCACGCTACATAGCACACAGTGAATACCACATCGCACGTATCGGAGCAGTCACCAAGACTGAACTCTTACTGTGTCTATGGTCCCTTATGAGTTAGCCAAGATCGCACGCTGTAAATACACACACAGTTGAGCTAACAACTCTCAATGAGTTGTGAACCTCCTTTCTTTTACTTGCAAGCCATTCTTACTCTCATTCATTCATTCATGCATTCATTCATTCATCATGTTACTCTTTTCGTTATCTTCCATTTTACGTTACATAGTACTTTCATTTCATTCATTAACATTCATCGCAAAGCCACGGGAAGATAAACATACATAAACAGGAACATCAACAAGATCATGCAAATCATCATACATATCAGCATGCATACATAACACATATCACACATACCATCATGCATAACATCATACATAACATCATCATCATACATCATCAACATCATACATCGTCATCATACATCGTCATCATACATCATAACGTCTATGACCTCAAATGTCAACTTACATAAACCCCCGGGAACTCCCAAGTCAAAACCCATATCTGCACTTTCCCTCGAAAGTCATAAAATAAACCATTGTTCTTTCGGGCGTATGAGCCCTACTTGGGCGTATGGACACCCTCCAGTCGCATGGCCTCCCAGGCGACTGAACACTTAGGCGAATGGTCATCAGGCGAATGGACTTTATGCGAATGGACCTATACGGATGGACCTATGGGCGAATGGACACCTATGCGTATGGACTCTCAGTCGCATAGCTTCTATGCGCATGGCCTTCAGTCGCATGACTTCAGGCGCATGAGCTTCAGTCGCATACCTATCGTGCGTATGAACCTCAGTCGCATGACCTCCAGGCGCATGGACCTCAGTCGCATAACCTTCAATCGCATGCCTCACAGGCACATGAACTTCAGTCGTAAGACTTTCATGCGTATGGACCTTAGTCGCATGACAA
This sequence comes from Flaveria ramosissima, assembly GCA_025215565.1. Classification (NCBI taxonomy): domain Eukaryota; kingdom Viridiplantae; phylum Streptophyta; class Magnoliopsida; order Asterales; family Asteraceae; genus Flaveria; species Flaveria ramosissima. The sequence continues at coordinate 76,675,553 of CM046036.1, forward strand.
TCGTGCACATGGACCTCAGTCGCATGCCATTCGGCCGTATGGTCTCCAGTCGCATGCCATTCGGTCGCCTAGCCCTAGCTGATGCAGAATGCAGTTCATCCCGAACGCAAACTGCCCTTTTCGGCCTCCAAGCTCTCCCAAACTCGTTCTAAGCCCAAATCAACCATCCTAAACCTTAGAAACACCTACCACAACACCATTCAAGCACACACAAGCCCGAAATCAAACCCCACCCGCATCAAACACATACACATACGCATACAAACGGGTTCAACACCCAACTTTTCAAAAACGGGTTTTAAATGTGTTCCAGCCCCAAAATCATTCAAAAGTGTGTAAAAGAGGGGTCCTAGAACTCACACAAACAACCCCGTCGAATAGAGCTTCGATCTAACCCGCTACACCTCAACTTTCACGCTCGAATCCATGAAAACCAAGCATGAGACCACTTTTCTTTCTCTCTTCTCTCTATGGCTAAAAAAATGGTGAGTGTGGGTGCCCTCCTCCTTTTATACTCCCACTCATTCAGCCTTCTCCCGTTTTGGCAAGTTTGGTCCCTCGAATTCGGACTTTATTTCTTTTTCTTCTTTCGTCGGCTTCAAAGAAAATTTCCGGGTGTTACAATGAGATCCTTTATAAACCAGGCAAAGGAAACATCGTTGTTGATGCTTTAAGTCGAGTGGATTTACCAGTTTGTCTTGCTATTTCTCACCCCACAGCAACATGGTTGGAAGAGCTAAAGAGCTACTTCAAAGATAATGAAGTGGGTAAGCAACTTGTTTCACAAATTCTAGCTAACCCATCTTCCTTCTCGTATCACTTGGTACGTGATGGAATCGTTTACCGCCATGGCCGGATTTTGATTCCGCCTAACCCGTCTCTACGCGACCAACTGTTGCATGAGTATCACGCCTCCTATGTGGGCGGCCATGCGGGTGTCACAGCCACAACCAAAAGAATAGCTGCAAATTTTTCATGGGTTGGATTACGAAAGGCAGTCGTCGCGTTCATCAAGAATTTCCATGTTTGTCAGGCAACAAAGACTCAAAATCACAAACCATTTGGCTTGCTCCAACCTTTGCCGACTCCGGTTTCCACCTGGTTTGATATCTCGATGGACTTTATCACCCATCTTCCGACTTCACAAGGTAAAACAGTAATATGGGTGATTGTCGAACAGCTTATCAAAGTTCGCCCACTTTCCTTGCCGACACACTACACGGCTATTTCTCTAGCTTCAATTTTCATGAAAGAAATTTACCGCCTACATGGTCTCCCAAAAACGATTGTTTCCGATCGAGACCCATTGTTTCTTAGTCGTTTTTGGACCGAATTGTTCAAACAGATGGGTACCAAACTGTTACACTCCAGTGCCTACCACCCGTAAACCGACGGCCAAACCGAGGTTGGTAACCTATGTTTGGAATCATATCTTCGGGCCTTCGTGTTTAATGAACCAAGGACTTGGCATCGTTACTTGCACCTTGCTGAATTTTCGTATAACACCAGTTTTCATTCAGCGATCGGCATGACACCATTCAAGGTTGTGTATGGCAGAGACGTCACGTCTATTCATGACTACAATCCAGGAGACACAAAAATTGCTTCTATTGATGACTCCTTGCTGGTACACCAGAACATAATGAAGCAACTCCAAGCATCCATTAGTCAGACCAAAGATCGTATGATACAACAATCTAATAAGAAACGTTTGGGGAAGGAATTTCAGGTCAATGACTGGGTTTATCTTCGTCTGCAGAATCATCGACAACATTCAGTCGATGGAGGAGTAGCAAGAAACTCTCAAAGCGTTACTACGGGCCTTTCAAAATTCTGGCGCGGATTGGGAAGGTTGCTTATAAGCTCGAGCTACCGGAAGGATCAAAAGTCCATCACGTATTTCATGTTTCATTACTTAAGCAGAGCCATGGAGCTGCCCCACTTGTGATCAACGACCTTACCGACCTCGGCAGCACAGCCCATGCATCCTACAATCCTGAAGGTATCATCAATAATCGGCAGTCATCTATGGGTAATCAACTTTTAATTAAGTGGTCGGGCAAACCGTTGGAAGAAGCAACATGGGAAGATGAACTTTATTTCTTATCACGATTTCCGGATTTCACAAAGATTGGGTACAATGTTGATTTTCAGGGGGTGTTGATACAAACCAGTCCACTAGCCCAAGAGAGCTACCCGATCCAGGCCAGCCCAAGAGGAACATTAGAGCCCCGGCCCGTCTTGTGGAGTAGAGTACAAGTCTTCATGCAGTTGCATTAGTTTAGGTTATTAGTTTGTCATGATTCCATGTTGCATGCATGTTCACATCATGGCCCACATTTATTTCCTAGTTTAGTGGCAGTAGAATAAAGTGCACTTAGGATTTGCATATTTAAGGACTTTGTTTGTAGTTAATGAATATGAGAAACTTGCCCAAAGTATCGTCTTCTTCTTTCCCTTTGTCTTTCTTGGAGTCTTACCCGCTCTAAGGGTACATCAATGACACTTTCTTAAAACGGTTTGATTTAGAACAAAATATTTCAATTAAAAAAAACTAAAATACAAAAGTTTTAAGGAAATTATATTATTGTTATATTACTTATAGTCATTACCTATAGGTAATTTTAATAATCTCTTATCACAAAATGTGATTTTATAATTAATATTTTTTTGTTACTAATTATTTAATATTTTATTTATTCAACCTGTATGATACACGGGATACTAACCTAGTTAGAAATAAACTCAAACCAAAACTGAGTTTTAAACTGGTTAATAACGATCCGAACAGTAGGGTTTCAACCCGACCAAATCCTAACTGAAATGGTCAAAACTTGGTTCTAACTTGGTTTTCAAACTAGTCAAACTCTTTTCAAGAACATGTTAAAACCGGTTTTGACTTTTCCTAATCAAACTCGAACAGAAAAAAGATATCTTGCGGCTGGGTGCACTCTACTTTCAGGTAAAGGTGCAGAAATTATGTTATTTCTCTTTAGTTACCGAAAAATTTGATTTAAGCGGTTTGAGGATCCTTGATGAAAGCCGGGTTCAATGAAAAACCTGTTTGTACATATTAAAAAGAATCGGTCCAGTTTAAACACTGAACCGGTTTGGCAAAAAAAAACGGTTTGTACACCTCTACTTACAGTCTTATCTCATATTAGAGGTGGGCATTTCGGGTTTTGGGTCGTACCCAAAACCGGGTACTGCCAAATCGGGTTTTTTGCACCCAGGTTGAGGCGAAACTGGGTATGAACCCGGTTCCGGTTCATCTACTTGAAAACCCTACCCGCTATACCCGGGTAGGGTGGGGTTGGGTTCGGGTCGGGTCTGAAACCGGGTCCAACACCGGATTTAGTTTTTTTTCTTCTTCTTCTTCTTCTTTCTTGTGTATGTGTGTTCAATACCGGGTCCAATACCAGATTCAACTCGGTTCAACCGGTCCGGGTTCGGTTCGGGTTCAGGTCGGATTCGCTAAAAAACTCAAAATCTAAAACCGGTTCCAACCCTACAGGTATAAATGGGTCCACACAGGTACACCTCCCATCTGGTACTACCCGAACCCGGTTTCTATACCCACCTCTATCTCATATGAATCAAACTTGGCCCATTAGGTTGGACTGCAGCCCAGTTCTGCATTACTTGTGGCCATTTTCTAACATGTTTGTTGAAGCCCATATAGAGAAAGATGGGAACAAAAAAATTATTTGATTTTGTAATCTATCGTTATGGTTTCTTTATATTATATATCAAAATTTAAAAAAAAACATATACGAGTAAATATATTCACAATACCAATTTACGAATTAGAGAATTATCACTCTAAACCAATCTCAGCTAGTTGAACATATATTTTGTTACAAGCAAACATACATTTACTATTTTATACCTACTCTAAAAATCATCACACTTGCACTTTACAGGAGCTAAATCTAGAATCTTTGATTGAGTACACACTTTACCGCTAGAATGCCTCATTGAGGACATCAATCAAACATATATAATTATTGTTTCTAATGAAATACACATGCGAAGCCCTTTACAGGCATACACCAAACGATGAAATTGAGAGCGGACTAACCAACTCTATTTGAGATAATCTAAAGAGCGGTCCTCAATTGAACATATATAATTGAACTAAAATGTACATGTTTAGACCAATGTCTAGTTTCTAGTTCTGTTTAAACTACGTTTATCCAATAAGAACCACAATTCGCTTTAAATATCCTAATATATTTATCATTTTTATTAGTTTAACATGGCCTTTACAATTATCGTTACACGTAACAAGAGAGAAACATGACAAATACAAATTATTAGATTAAAATATACTAATCATTGTTGAGACAACAGAAAACATAAAACACAAGATGTCTTGGAATGGAAGAACATGATTCATCATCAAATGACAAATTAGAAATCAAATGCAAACCCTACAAGACAAAAGAGAATTAATTCCAATTAATATCACAAAAATAAAGGAATAATTCAAGAAATCCAACATTTCCCATCATGCATCTCTTTCAAATTAACATCTCAACCTCACTCTTTATAACGTACAACCAACAAAATGTATATACCTTTTTGGGGTTGGGATGGGGTGTGGTGTTGAATTAAGCAACTCATGGTTCATAAATGGTCGGTGAGTGGTGACAAAGAACATCATCCCTTATGGACCATGATCAAATAATAGCTCAAGGAAGTGTAGGGTTTAGATGTGGTAAGGGTGAGTGAGGTAAGCTCGGTGGTGCCATGGTTGAGCGGCTAACCATGGCTTATTTATGATGGGTAGAAGTTCCAAAGTTAAAACATATATTGATCATGGTCTAATAAGATATTAGAAAGGTGTAGGGTGTGGTTGGTGAAGATGGGTTTAGTTTCAATGATGGTTGATGCCAAAGTTAAGGTAGGGATGGTGTCATGGTGGAGTGACTAACCATGGCTTAGTTTTGATAAATAGTAGTGCCAAAGTTCAACACCTATAATGTACCAGGATCTAGTAAATAAGAGCTCGAGGAGGCGTGAGTTTGGTTAGTATGAGTGTGGGTGGGTTCTGTTTAAATGAAGGTTGGTACCAAAGTTAGGTAGGGTTGTGGCCTTGTGGTGGACCATAATTAAGCGTAGGTTAATAGAATGAGTAATAGAGCCATAGTTCGAATCTATTATGGACCATGGCTTAATTAGAGCTTAGGAAGGTGTTAGGCATTGTTGAGGCAAGAGTGGGTGGTCTTAGTTTGAGCAATCGTCTATGCGAAACTTTACGTAGGGTTGGTGGTGTCGTGGTAGAGTGGGCTTAATCTTGATAACTAGTAGTGTCAAAATTCAATATTTATTATGCACCATGGTCTAATATGAACTTGGGGAGGGGTGACTAGTCATGGCCTTATTTAGAGATTAGTTGATGACAAACTTCATCATCTATTATAGTATTAGGGTGGTGAAGTGTTCAACCATGATTTGATTTAAAGATGAGGTAGTGCCAAAGTCCAAAGGTTTATCATGGAATTCTATTCAATAGCATAAAGATAATTTATTATGTGTAAGAAACTAGTTCGCATAAAATAAAAAGGATGTAAGTTAACTTGCCAAACTTTAAGATCCTATAAAAATGATCTACTTGATTAATTTATATAATTTTCTTCCTATATAATATGATGTATCATGGTTGAAAAGTTTGAACCGGCTGATTTGGTCCGACTAACATATCATATAGATTACACGGAATAAGTGGTTTATATTTATCAACTTCAGATTTTAAGATATTAGTATCATACTAGTATAATCATTAATTGAAATAATATGATTTCTATATAGCAACAATGTCACATCCCGGCGGAAGCGTGAAATGCTTAGGGTGTGACTTGTTTGTTCAGAACTCATTGATTAACAGAATTTTATCAGATAGCACAACAGCATATATCAAACATAACATAACATACTTCATAGGATAATAATAAGGTTAGGATTACAATAAATCATGATAGTCAAAATTTGATCTAATTATAATCCTATTACATCATAAAGATCTAACAGCTACATCTTCAGAGACGATATACACTGAGGTCATAGAGGTTAACTGTCAGATTCACACAAACTTTCCCCATTATCTCTCCCCAGCCATTATACACATCAAAAGAGAACATTAAGCTGTTAGTCATGATGAACTCCTGAAAAAGCATACTCAAAATAGTCAACACAAAGTTGGTGAGTTCACAAGTTTATCTTAAACAAAATATTATTGATGCATCAGATACAACCAAACCTTACTTAATAATGAGATCGTTCATAACTGTCATAACATAATTCATAAATCAGATAATATAGCATCACAACACTCATCCTGTTATAGCATCACAACACTCATCCTGTTGGTGCAGAAAATATTTTTCTAAGTAGCGCTACCAATATTATCTAACGGTTTCACATCCGAATTAATGGTTGTAACATAAATGATGGTGTATCTCAAAAAAAAATTGCATCAATCATAAAAATCAATAGTATGCTTTTCCCCCAAAAGTTTATAAAAATCAAAATGGGGCTATGAATCTCACCTCTTACTCCCAATGATAACCTATAAACAAAAATATTTATAGTTTAGAAAAATGTCTTTTCTTTAACATTTTTAGTACCTCAAACTATAAAAATTTATTTCAGAAATTATACTAATGCATATATCACGAAATTTTTACAGTAGGTGGGTTCTAAAATTAGGCATAATATAGTAAAATTTCATTTTCTCATTATTGATAGTTTATTTTCTATAATTCTTACATTATTCGGATAATTTATCAGAAATACCTTTGAGCCTCTAAAAATATTCAAACTTGGTCAGAATACTTGTCATAATTTTTACAGTTTTCTAAAATTTTCTTATATCCCAAATCATAGCAGAGTCAATTTTCACGATTTTTCTCATTTTACCAATATTTAGTAAAAATATCAGAATATGTCTAAAAATTCTTATTTTTAGACAGACTGTTCTATTTTAATTTTAATATTTTCTTTAAATTTCTCATAATTTATTTCACAGTTTAAGTATTTTTCCCGATGTTTAGTTAGCAGAACATTTAAAAATTCATAACTTGAACATATCTTTGAGTTAGGTCACGAAACTTTTTCAGTAAGTCCTATAAATTATAATAATCAATATATAATTTTTCCACACATTTTCCAGGGTCGGTTCTTCCAGCATGATTTTTCCTTTTAAATACTTAGATAATTTATATAAATTATTTTACTTATAGAAATAGCATCAAAATTTACAGAACTATATTTCTTAATATTCTAAACATATTTTTAATTTTTGTTCCCATAATCATAGTCATTAACATAATAAACTGAATTTAACAAGTTACACCTAGGTTTTTAACCCTTTTGTTGATAATTTCCTCTTATAAATTTGATTATCAAGATTTACTTTATTTATTTCAGATTCTTAAAGCTTCCTTACTGTCTTAAAATAAGTTTGATATGTTTTTAAGATTTATGAAAATCTTGAATGTTAAATCAAAAGGGTTAGTCATATGTGTTTGTTAAAACACATGTATAGCTTTTGTAATCTTAACTAGTTATGGTTTAGAGGATGGAACCTTGATTTTGACAGAGGGAGAGGGTGAGAAGAAGATGTTGGTAGCTTCTTTCTTCCTTGATGAATCGATTGGAATGATCTTGAGCTTCAAAGCCTTGTTCTTCTTGCAACCGAGAATTTAGAGAGAAAGAGTGGTGGTATAGAGGTGACCGTGAGTGGTGATGTTGATGGTGTTCGGTTGAGAGGTGAAGGAATGGTGTTTGTAGTAGTACCCGAGAGTTAAAGGTGGTGGTTAACGGCTTGCGGTGGTGGTGTGCGGTTTGTTGAGGGGTGACCGAGAGTTTTGAGAGAGAGTAGTAGTGGTGGTATTGTTGATAAGTTAACCGAAAGAGGTGTAGGGAATGGTGGTGACAAGCGGTTGTAGTGGTGTGGTTTGTGTCTCCAACCCATCGGCCGAGAGGTGATGTTAATAGGGAGTTGTCATCATTAGTTCTAGCAACTAGAGTAGTGAGGTGTGTGGTATAGCTTAGGTTAGTGGCTCATTAGGAGAAGAGGTGGCAGATTTTTGGTGTGCTTAGTTTGCATGTAATGCTAGGTGGCGAGTTGGGAGTAGGGGTGGGTGTTAGTGAGTGGCTAGGTGGCGGGTGTTGGTGTTAATGACATGCTTTAGTTATTAAACCAGGATTAGCCGAGGGTTTAAGTACTTAGTCAGGTTACTTAGTTTCATAATGATTCGGGTTAGATCTTTAGGTGGTGCTTATGTTATTGTTTAGGTGTCTTAAGGTTTGATTGATTTTGTTTTGATGCTAAGTTTTCTTTGATGTTTAGTATTGTGGTGTTTAGTGGGGTTATGTTTGATTTATTTTGGTGTTTGTTTGGTGTTTCATAATGAGATGGGTGATCAAATAATGTTTGACACCAAAAACTCATACATATAAATACATGCATACGTAAATTTTATGCATGCATGCAAGCATGCATACGTACATCATATATATATTCACATAAACATATATAATTTGTAACAAGTTACCCAAACATAGAGTAATATATATAATGGTTTAAAAAAATATTAACGTATGAAATCCTATATTTTTAGGGTTGTCACAAACAAGAACATTGATTTATATAAGAAATTAAAATAATCAACTCTTATAAGGTTTTTTGTCAATGTTGGTTTACTTTCATTTGGCGCAATTTTAAGAAAAAGTTAATATTGGAAAGCCTTAAATATATCGTTTGGTGAAAAATTACCCTCTTAAAGACGGTCCTCAGAAGCCTCTCATTATATTACCTCTCCCATGATAAATCCCCGAAAAAATAAGGGTACAAAAATTAGAGAATATAAGAATGAAATTTTCATAGGGTAAAATGGAACAAAGCCAAAAAAAAAAAAACCAGCTTGAGTCGCTAAAAACGCATGGCTCCTAGGCATCTTGGTGGTTTAGGCAACTTTTAAATAAATATTCATAAGAAGATAGCATGCAAAATTGGTGATGAAACATTCTTAATGTTTTGGTTAGATTGCTGAAATATGAGACCTCTTAAAAAGTCTATCCTCATTTATTCTCACTTGAAAAAGAAAAGAACATAAAGGTGAGGGATAGATCATGGCAGCAGTGGTGGCCGGTCGCGTCCCACCTCAGTGGTCGGTGGTTGTGTATGTACACAATTCGTGAGCTGGGATTAGTATCGACCAATATATGAAAGTTTGGATTATTATAATTCAATAACGCTAAAATATACCATGTTTTATATGTTTTAGTATCCGAAGAAAATATTAGTATATTGCTTTTTAAGGAATATTAAAAAGAAAAAAATAGATTTACATAAAGAATATTGCAAAGATGTGCATTTATTAGCCGTTCAAAAAAAATATATCTGCATTTATTATATAAATATATACAAAAATTGTTTTCCTACATTCATTGAATATAAATAATTATAAATTTGATTAGTGAATTTAGATGATTAATGCATTGTCATCCAAACAATAATGATATCTTAGCTTTTCAAGTTTTTGTCTCCTTTAACTTCTTAAATTTCAAAGTGATAACCTTATGTCTTGTTATATATTATTTTTTTAAAGAAAAATTAGATTTTAATAATTCAAATTATAAGTTATTGACTAATAATAATTTGTATTATTAATTTGATCAGTAATAATTTTAACTTTTTTGTTGTCGAGTGCAATCTTACTAGCATAATCACTCATTGATTTACACTTGATTTCACTCGATTTTGCTCACGATAATGATTGCGCATGAAATAAAGAAACATACAACGAAATGAAGTGATAAAAAGAGTGTAAATCAAGTGTAAATCGATGATAATTATGCTACTAGGATTTCTCTTGATACATTTTCTTTTATAGACATACTAACTTTAGTAAACTCGTGTATTATACGAGTTGAATAAATAAAATATTAAATAGAATATAAATTTTTTAATTATAAAATAAATATTTTTAAGATAAGATATGATTGAATTACAAATGAGTATGTACTATAAGTAAAAAAATGATATTAACTTTTAAACTTTTGTTTTCAAACCTTTTTTTGTATTTTTCAAAAAGAAAAAAATATAAATATTTTGTTTCAAAATAAACTGTTTTAAAAAGGTTAATTACATATATCTCCTTACAAACATTACCCCTTTTAAAAAACCATTTTTTTAAGTTTTCTTATTTTCACTCCCACTTTTAATTTTGTTTTAGTAATAAAACTTGTACTTTTTAAAAACACAATTTTTAAATACTTTGTATTTTTAAAAAAGTTGATGTTTTGGAATATATTATTAAAATTTATTTCTCTAGAAAAAACATTGATAAAAAGTTTTTCTTATTCATTAAAATTTTATTTTTAATCTAAAAAATTAAATAATATTATTAGTAATTAATATAATTATTTAATAGTAGAAAGAATCAGAAAAATTCTGATAAAAATATGATTATGTCGTGTATCACCTTAGTTAATATTTTATTAAAGTAAAAAAATATTAAATCAAATACTTAGAGACTAATAATGAGGCATTTATCTTTTTTTAAGCAAAATACACTGAAGAATAAATTTTCAGTATCTAATTTGATCTAGCTGAGACTTCAAAAACTAACTTCCAATGTCTAATATATTCCCCAAAGTAGTAAACATGTTTTCATTATTAGAGAATAAATATTAGTTCTTAGCTTTTTTATTTGCAAAACGTCTTAGAGACAAATATCAGTTTCAACTAAGGTTACTTACAATATCTTTAAGATCGATTTTTAGACTTTGATATCTTTCTTACAAAGCTATAATTCGTATCATATAATTAGAGACTTTAAATAAGTTATTAATCTACTTCTTATGCAAAATTCACTAAAAACTAAGCATCAGTCCCTAATTCAGTATGCTTTTGGAATACTAATAACTGCTTTTTAATCTTTAATGTGTTTTTTTATTAGAGACTGAATATTAGTCACTAATATAATTGGGCAATATTAAATTTATGAGGACATTTAGTAAAAGTCAGTTATTAAAAAGTTTCCCTGAAAAATTGATTGCGCAAAGTGTTCAGCTTGAAGTTTAGTCTTAAATAAGGTGTCAAAATATGAGAGACTGATTATCAATCACTAACACGAGTCACAATAAAATCGATGTCTGCTATAGTTAATAACTAATATATTAGTTTCTGATACTATATATTTTAGACTAATATCTAATGGTCATTTTTCTTGTAGTGAAAACCACCCTATCTGTTTTACTTCCACATAGAATTTAATACATTGAAGTTTAATATTAGTTTAATTTCAACCTGACGCGTGCTTACAATTGTTGAATGTCAATAATTAAAGATAATTTCAATGTGCAATTTTGCTAGAATAAGTAGTAATAATGTTATTTTTTTATATAAAAAATAGTGACATTGGTTCACAAGAAGTTTGTTTACCAAACTCGTCTTAAATGTTTTATCTGCAACTCAAATACACCCATCTACTTTTTTTCAAACAGTTAGGTGTTGTTTGGTTTTTCTGCAGGAAAACGTCTGCAGCCTGCGGACCACATTTGCAGACATCTGCAGCAGAAGAGGTGGACCAAATGTCTGCAATCTGCAAGAAAAAGACTGTTTGTTTTTTTTAAATGCGTTCCCTTAATTCTTCAACAATCTTCCTATATTTAACCTTACAAAACCAAATGTCACCTAAAATTTTAACCTTTAACAATTAAAATTCTGTTTTATACCCTAAAGCTAATCTTGACTTCGTTAAACCTCTATTTTTCATCTACACAATCTGTAAAATACTGCATTTTGCTCTGATTTCCGTGAAATTAAGCTTCGTTCATTAATCTATGCATTTACTCCTCTTTAATTTTGCTTATATCAGTTAATAATTCTCTACTATCAAACAATAGATGAAAAGAACAGAGCCAACAAATCATCAATCTCAAAACAAATCATCAATCTCAAAACACATCTCAAAACAAACTCCGGCGACCTTCCGGCGGCACACGCAGCCGTCCTTTCCCACCACCTGAACAAGATGAAGGCCGCCAGAGAACTCATCATGGTCAAGAACAACTACGTTAAGCCCGACGGCGTCGCCCCTCGCCGCCGCGGCCGCGGCCGCCCACCGAAGGCGAAAGAGGGTGGGTTGCCGGAGACTGTCGTCGTGTCTCCGGCGAAGCCGAGAGGCCGTCCGCAGAAAGTGAAGGAGTCTCCTGGTCCGGCGACTGTAAGTGGCCGGAAACGTGGACGTCCGGCGAAGGTACGGAGGTCTGTTGCAGAAGCTCCGCCGGCGCCGACGAGTGGTGGACGGAGGGGAAGAGGAGGTGGCGGCCGGAGAAGAGCTTCAGTGAAGAGAGGAGAGGAGAGGGGTGGTGGGTTGAAGGCTTGAACAATGAGAAGAAAAGTCTGGGTTAGGGGGTAAAGAGGAGAAGAGGTTGAGAAGACCTGAGAAGTGGTAACAACACATCTTCTCCATGCAGACGTCAGGAAGACGTTTTTTAATGAAACGTCTTCCAAAAAACAAACAGTCTGCGCACGCAAAACCTCTTCCCGCATCTGCGTACGCGCAGATGAAGAGGTGGGAAAGATGTTTTTTCAAAAAACAAACACCACCTTAATTTATAAATAAGATCCATTTAGCAAGAAACTAACCTGACAAAAATAACAATTAAAAATACAACAGTGTTTGACATCCACTCGCTCCAAGAAATACGAACTTTACTATTCTCACTACTAAACCAAATATAGGAATAAGAAACAATATACTTAAAAATTGTAGCCTAGTACACGGTCTACATCAAGATTTTTTATTTGTGTTCGTTCATCAAGATAATAAATCTGCTCATTAACTACTTACGCACATAAACGAACGCAAACGAAAGCAAGCGCACACACACAAATATTAATGAACATTAATGAACACAAACAAAATTTTCTAAAACAAAAAAATAAAAACAATCATAATAGAGCCGAGCCTGAGCCCGAGTTTCACATATCAAGCTCGAACTGGCTCGCGAGCTTAAACGAGTTTTTTACTTATATTTTTTATTTATTTTATTATATATAAAATAAATTGGATTTTAATAATCCAAACTATTACTAATTGACCGATAATAATCAATACTATTGATTTAGCATTTAACAATCCCAATTTTTATTTTTATTACCAACAAAAATCCCGGTAACATAATTAATAAAAATTTACGCTTGACTTCCAATCGATTTCGTTCAGAATAATGAATATGAACGAAATGAAACAATATACAAGCTAAATAGAACCTGAAATAAGTACAAATCGAGTGTGAATGTATGATAATTATACTACTGGTATCGTTGTTGGTAATCAAAATGAAAGTTGAAATTTTACCGGTCATAGCGTAGATTATTATCGGCCAATATAGTTTGAATTATTAAAATCCAATTTCCCTATGTATAATTATAGTAATAATTTTTGTTACATACAAAACTACGATAAAAACGATTATATAATATGTATAATGTTACATATACAGTATATAATTACAAATATATATAAAATTAAACATAAAATATTTTAAAAAATAACTAAATGATAAACGAATCGAGCCCGAGGCTAGCTCAAGCTTGAAAAGTAATTGACGAGCCTAGAGCTTTAATTAAAAACAAAGCTCGAAACGAACCAAGCTCTAGCTCGAGCCCTCTTAAGCCAAAACAAGCTGAGCTCGAACCTATACGAGCTCGGCTCGGTTTGGCTCGTCTCGTTTGTACTCATACCAGTAGCTACTCAAAAGCTAGAATAAGTTTTGTGGATCGGTTATAAAAAACCTATAACTACCATGTAGATGAGGGTTTTTCTTCCCCTTTAGATTCTTGCTTATTTTGAAAAAAAGAATGGTATGTTATTTATTATTTACTGATATTCTCCGTATGTTGCTTAATATGAAGAAAAAAAATGCAACTGTAACCATTTCTTTCGTATTTTTCTACTTTTAACGAAAAAGTATAAGATATCGTGAGAATGATCATGTCATACCATAACTAATTATAAATAGAAATATAAAAATTACGTTAATTATTCTGTCATATCATAACCAATTATTTGATCGAATAACGTATCAAAACCAAATATCGTATTCCTGTTTTATAACATATCCTATTTCATTTCAATTTTATTTTACACTCTCTCTACTTATAAAATATACCCAAAAACAATTCTTTCTTCTAAACATTACACACACCCTTAACATTTTGTACATCCAAAATGACAACCCATAAACAACACCTAACGTATGTATACAACCTCCACACCGGCAACCACCACCCATCACCGCCACCGTCACCGTCAACCACCACCACCAAAACCTTAGGATCACTCCTACAAAGATCCAAAACCTACAAGGAAAACACCGAGGGTGTTGTCGAGGGGAGGAGGACGGTGTCGGGGGGCGGAGAGGGGAGGAGAGTGGCGGTGTCGGGGTGGAGATCGGCGGAGAATAGGGCGGAGATGGTGATGGTTAGTGTGGGAGTGGTGGTGGCGGATATGCCGGGGTTCATGCAAGTTCATGCATTTAGGTGTGTTAGACAAGGTTTGGATGGTGTGGAGAAATTTAGTCATAAGCAAATTGCTTGTAACATGAAAAAGGTATGTGTTTTTCTTTTGTTTTTTTATAAAAGGTACAAGTTTTATTGCATTACTTACAAGTCATGTCTTGTTGTTTTAAGAAACTTATACACTACCTATAAGAACATATACAAGGTTGTGACAATAGTATTTAAACTTTAAGTGGTTTTTGTAATTAAAAAGGTCTTAGTGACTTTAGTAAACAATAAAGAAATTTAGTTACTAAGTGAAGAATCTTATTCAGTAAATTTGGTTAAAGTTTTTTTTTTCTAAAAACTTGAATTTATCAAATTTTGGTTGTACATTGTGCATTAAAAGTCGTAAAATGTTTATTTTATAGGTCTCGTGACTTTTGACCCCTTATATAATTGTTCAAGCTTCGTAAGTGATCATAACCAAGTAAAACTGTGAAACTCTTTATATATGTATTGATATTTTAAGATTAATCTAAAGTAACATATATTCAACAAAACATTATATAGTACTAAGTTTAATAAGTGTTTTTTGTATCACTTAATTTTATAATCTTATATATTTAATTTAGTATATAATACATATATATGTGTGTGTATGTGTATATATGTAAGGATGTATGAATATATTGTTTGTTTATATATGAAAAAAAAGGTTGTAATATAATGGCGACTTAGTGACACTTCAGTGTTCCTAGTAGTTGCATGTGCATCAGATTTGTTTAGAGATGAAGATATAATTTTATATATTTAAGCCTTTAAGATACATCAATATTCTATTTCTAGGGGTGGTATGCCCTTGGTTTTTTAATATTTTTATAAATAAGAAAAATGTATTCATAAAATATTATTGTTGTGCATAGATATATTTTAAGCATTTGTTCATGTTTTGCACCTATACTAAATATTCATTTCACAATTAATAAAATTGTGTATTTTAGAAAAAAAAATATTTATCAATAGATGTTCAAAACAAAAAATGAATCTACTACAAGTTACAAAATGGTAATAGTAATAATCTTTAGATGACCCATCATAGCTTAAAAGGGTTTATAGAAGGAAACTCAATGCATGTGTGTATATATAAATAAACTATCAGGTTAAAAATTAACATCACTGATTAAAAAAAACCTCCTAATGAAGCTTCTCCCCTATATCAATATACTAATTTTTATTTAAGAATAATACTTCAGATTAATCACTTTGTTGTTGATCTTCAAATGATATAATTTGCTAGGTGTATAAATAATTGTTAGTTGGCTACCCATCTAATCATGTGCATTATGATTCAAACCTTGCTTTTTGACTAATATAATAAATTTGTTATTATAGCTAAAAATCATATTCAATATACTAGAAAAATCACACGTCACCTAAATTGTTTCCACAAAGAAATTATCAAACTTATAATTACATAACAACCTTTATCTATTATAGTTAAAGTACTACATAAAAGTGTATTATACATTTTCATAATTTTTATCTTAAAGTGGAGTTTACATTAAATGGTTCTTGTATTTAAATAAACTACTACCTGAAAAAGCATGTAGTATGTTTGAAGGTAAATTAATATTTTTAATTTTTGGAGGGAAATTGTTACTTTAATCAAACTTTGGGGAGTAAAATTCTTGTAAAAAACTATAATGACAGGACCATGATTCTTCTATAACTAATTATATTTTTTTAGTGTCAATTTAAATTTTTAATTTTTTCAATAATTTTGTTTTGCAGGATTTTGACAAGGTATATGGGCCAGCTTGGCATTGCATAGTGGGCTCAAGTTTTGGGTCATTTGTGACCCATGCAACCGGTTGCTTTCTCTATTTTTCTATGGAAAATTTATATTTTTTAGTTTTCAAGACAAAAGTTCATAAAAATGTGAACTTGTCCCCTTAATGTTGTAACAGTTAAAATGATAGCTTATAGAATTAAAGGTTAATAAATATAGTTATTTTTGTTTTTCATTGTTTACTTTTGCTTTTTTAGTAAGTTTGGGGGGCTTCTAATCTATTGATAATAACTTGCATTGGTCTTCAAGACAAGGGTATAGAAACGTTTAGTTGATCTATTTTAGGCGAGTCGATCAGTTTTTAAGATCGAATTGGCCGCTTAAGGTGTTGAAACATGAACTACTAATTTGACAATTGTTAAAAAACATTGCTATGAAGGAGGAGCTACTCTTTCCCTTGTTGGTATCTATAGTAGCCTAGTTGATGATTTGTTTATTTGTTATAAGATTAGGTATTTGTTATAAGAAATGGCTTAGTTAGTACACGTGATATAAGATAAAGACAACAAGAAGATCAATATTTTTCAAGCATATGTTTATGTCATTGTTCATGTATTGGGAATAAAATTTAATTACTAGAGAGTTTCCCTTAAAAATATTTATTGTGCAGATGTAGTCATGAGTGAAATCTTATCTTAAATAAGATGTTAAAGTATTAGAGACAGATTTTAAGTCACTAACACGAGTCACACAAAAAACTAATGTCTAGTATAATTAGTAATTGATATATTAGTCTTTGTCTCTCTGATACTGTGTATTCAAGACTAATAAAATAGTCCATAATGGTCATTTTTTTGTAGTAATTAAAACCATTGTATGTATTTAACTTTCCCATGAATTTAACATATTAAAGTTTCATATTAATTTAATTTCAATCTGACCCGTATCTTACGCCTGTTGAATGTCAATAGCTAAACTGTTGAATGTCAATAGCTAAAGGTAATTACAATGGGCAATTTTGCTAGAATAAGTAGTGATAACAATATTCTTTTAATAAATGATATAGAAAAATAGTGATACGGATTCACAAGAAGCTCATCAAACTCGTATTAAATGGTTTTATCTGTAATTTCATATACATCCATCTATTCTTTTTTTAACAATTGTTTATTTATAAATGGAATCCATATAGCAAGAAACTAACCCAAAAAAGATAACAAATACAATTACAACACAGGGTTTGACATCCATTCATTCCAAGAAATACAAACTTTACTATTCCTACTATTAAACCAAATCTAAAATAATAGACTTGAAAATGTAGCATATAGTCTAACGCATGACTTGAACCTTAAGGTGGTAATGTTCTTTCTAGATAGATGACGCCCTTCATCATGAAAGATTTCTTTAATTAAAATTGAATCTGGTTTATCGTTGTGTGGATTATTCATTCGTAAAGACTGACATTCATCCCTCTAGCCTTTTTTCTTTATCTTTATCAGTACAAATGATTCGTTGCACTCAAAGAGCGTGACTCCTTTGTTTGGTGATTGTAAAGTGGTTGTTAATACTTGGAATGTAGTAAATCGTTTGCTTGAGGTTACTTTTTCTTGTTTTTCGTTAGATATGGTGATGGATTGATTCTAACAAAATCAGTAAAGAAAAAAGATTGATCACTCAAGTTGTCATTATGACCACTCACATAAGGCTATGTGTCCTTACTATTTATTTTTTATTTTTTAGAATTCAATAGTTAATCTTAGGCGAATTTTGATTTTTCTCAAATGACTTATACTTGTTAATTAAGAAAATTAATACGTAGTCATGTTTTTTTTCCTCCTGAACATGCTTCTATAAATTTGAACAAAAATGTTGTTTGAAAATAAAATGATTTTAATCTCGAAAAAGGTTTTGGTCTTATTTTATTTTTAGATTTGAAGTTTTTTTTTTGGGTGGGGGTGTGGGGGTGTAAGAAGGATGAGAATGAGTATTAACCATTAGATCTTAGTTTTAAGAACTAAAAAAGTTCGATACCATAATGATAAATAATTGAACCTTATATGAAAGACCAAAGGTATTTTAGTCATAGCTACTTTTTCAAGTTCCAGATCATTTTCTTTAAATGATCATAACATATACATACAAAGCTATCTTTTTAAAAATATTATACCGTCACTACTAGAAAAATGATCATAATACAACTTTTTTAAAGCAATTTTTCAATAAAGGTTGCATCAACTTAACAAAAAGGTTACACTAGCTAACAAAAAGGTTGCATTATCTAAGAAAAAAGTTATTTAAGATTTAATGCAACGTCACCTAATACGCCATTTGATAAAAAATTACTTTAGGCTAATGTACTTTTTTTAAGGTTTAACGTAACTTTTTCAAAGGCTAATGCAACAAATTGCAAGAGTTGCATTAGCTTTGTTTTGTTGTAGTGTGGAAAAACAAGTGTTTTTTATCTTTGAAATGCCTATAATGTTGGTATATAAAAAACGAATTTTTGTCATGTTATTTCCGCTCATTATACAATGTTCGTCAGATCATTGTGTAATATCTTATTATTGTGTAGTATTTGATCCAATCATTATGTCTAATGCTAATTATTGTGTTTTTTATTTGTGTTTTTCTAAGATAATAATTTTTAAATAATACAATTCTAAAAATGTAAAAAAAGTTACGTTTTCCAATTCTTGTGTAATCTTGATCAGATAATCGTGTACTACTCGTCAACCATCTTATTGTGTCTAATGTTGATCATTGAGTTTAGTGCTAGTCATTGTGTCTAACGTTGATCATTGTGTCTAATGCTGATTATCGAGTCTAGTGCTGGTTATTGTGTTGTCCATTGTGTCTAATACTGATCATTGTGACTAATGTTAACAATTATGTTATGCAATTCTTATCAGGTAATTTTATAATCCTCATCAATTTAGAAGATTATGCAATGACCTAACGAAATTACATAATGAGTTAAAAAAGCATAAAAAAATGTTCTTTTTATATTAACACTATACACGTTTTAAAGATAAAAAATGCTCGTTTTTACGATATAATTTTTTTAAAATAATAATGTCTTATGTAAAAGTTACGAGCATTTAAAGAAAAAAGTGAAACTTGATAAGGGGCACATTATCAATTTTGTTCTCAACTTAATCTTGATAAAAAAACACGTATCAACATTTTAATCATTTTTATACTTTCTAGTTTTCAAAGGCTTTGTTTTTTTTTCTTTTGAAAGGCAGAAGATCATTAATAAGCTGATCACTCGACTTTGTATTTGAACTTTTCAATTATTTTTATAATGAAAATTATGTCTTTATTTTTAATATTTTTAATATTAATATTTTTATCTATTTAGAAAATGATTGGGTTCTTTAGGTAACTTGGGTACAACCTCATGCACTTAAGATAGTTTAATATACTTCTAGATAAAAATAGCATGACAACTTTTAAGTGTAACAATAGTATGAGTACTTTAGGATAAATCAGTAACCACCCCTTCAACTTAATAAAAAATAATCTGTCATATATATCTACTTTTAACAAATATATATATAAGATATATCGTGATTCTTGAGACTGATTATGTTCCACAACATTTGTAAATTGAAAGTTTAAATAACGTTAATTAATCTGTCATATCATAACTAATTATTTGATCGAATAACGTATCAAAATCAAATATCGTATTCCTGTTTTATAACATATCCTATTTCAACTTTATTTTACACTCTCTCTAGTCTATACTTATAAAATATACCCAAAACATTTCTTTCTTCTAACATCACAATCCACAAACACACACCAATAACATTTTGTGCACCAAAATGACAACTCATAAACAACACCTAACGTATCATGTATACAACCTCCACACCGGCAACCACCACCCATCACCGCCACCGCCACCGTCAACCGCCACCACCAAAACCTTAGGATCACTCCTACAAAGATCCAAAACCTACAAGGAAAACACCGAGGTTGTTGTCGAGGGGAGGAGGACGGTGTCGGGGGGCGGAGAGGGGAGGAGAGTGGCGGTGTCGGGGCGGACATCGGCGGAGATGATGCAAGTGAGGGTGGTGGTGGCGGATATGCCGGGGTTCATGCAAGTTCATGCATTTAGGTGTGTTAGACAAAGTTTGGATGGTGTGGAGAAAATTAGTCATAAGCAAATTGCTTGTAACATGAAAAAGGTATGTGTTTTTTTTTTGTTTTTTTATAAAAGGTACAAGTTTTAGTGCATTACTTACAAGTCATGTCTTGTTGTTTTAAGAAACTTATACACTTGTAAGAACATATACAAGGTTGTGACAATAGTATTTAAACTTTAAGTGGTTTTTGTAATTAAAAAGGTCTTAGTGACTTTAGTAAACAACAAAGAAATTTAGTTACTAAGTGAAGAATCTTATTCAGTAAATTTGGTTAAAGTTTTTTTTTTTCTGAAACCTTGAATTTATCAAATTTTGGTTGTACATTGTGCATTAAAGTTGTAAAATGTTTATTTGTTTTGGTGACTTTTGACCTCTTATATAATTGTTCAAGCTTCGTAAGTGATCATAACCAAGTAAAACTGTGAAATTCTTTATATATGTATTGATATTTTAAGATTAATCTAAAGTAACATATATTCAACAAAACATTATATAGTACTAAGTTTAATAAGTGTTTTTTGTATCACTTAATTTTATAATCTTATATATTTAATTTAGTATATAATACATATATATGTGTGTGTATGTGTATATATGTAAGGATGTATGAATATATTGTTTGTTTATATATGAAAAAAAAGGTTGTAATATCATGGCGACTTAGTGGGTTTTCAGTGTTCCTAGTAGTTGCATGTGCATCAGATTTGTTTAGAGATGAAGATTCAATTTTATATATTTAAGCCTTTAAGATACATCAATATTCTATTTCTAGGGGTGGTATGCCCTTGGTTTTTTAATATTTTTATAAATAAGAAAAATGTATTCATAAAATATTATTGTTGTGCATAGATATATTTTAAGCATTTGTTCTTGTTTTGCACCTATACTAAATATTCATTTCACAATTAATAAAATTGTGTATTTTAAAAAAAAATATTTATCAATAGATGTTCAAAACATAAAATGAATCTACTACAAGTTACAAAATGGTAATAGTAATAATCTTTAGATGACCCATCATAGCTTAAAATGGTTTATAGAAGGAAACTCAATGCATGTGTATATATATAAATAAATTATCAGGTCAAAATTTAACACCACTGATAAAAAAAACTCCTAATGAAACTTCTCCCCTACATTAATATACTAATTTTTATTTAAGAATAATATTTCAGATTAATCACTTTGTTGTTGATCTTCAAATGATATAATTTGCTAGGTGTATAAATAATTGTTAGTTGGCTACCCATCTAATCATGTGCATTATGATTCAAAACTTGCTTTTTGACTAATATAATAAATTTGTTATTATAGCTAAAAATAATCTTCAATATACTAGAAAACTCACACGTCACCTAAATTTTTGCCACAAAGAAATTATCAAACTTATAATTACATAACAACCTTTATCTATTATAGTTAAAGTACTACATAAAACTGTATTATACATTTTCATAATTTTTATCTTAAAGTGGATTTTATATTAAATGGTTCTTGTATTTGAATAAACTACTACCTGAAAAAGCATGTAGTATGTTTGAAGGTAAATTAATATTTTTAATTTTTAAAGGGAAATTGTTACTTTAATCAAATCTTGGGGAGTAAAATTGAAATTAACTCTAATATATTTGATTTGATTTGATCCGATTCTCATTTATGCCTTTGTTCTTGTAAAAAACTATATTGACAGGACCATGATTCTTCTATAACTAATTATATTTTTTAGTGTCAATTTAAATTTTTAATTTTTTCAATAATTTTGTTTTGCAGGATTTTGACAAGGTATATGGGCCAGCTTGGCATTGCATAGTGGGCTCAAGTTTTGGGTCATTTGTGACCCATGCAACCGGTTGCTTTCTCTATTTTTCTATGGAAAATTTATATTTTTTAGTTTTCAAGACAAAAGTTCAAAAAAATGTGAACTTGTCCCCTTAATGTTAGTAACAGTTAAAATGATAGCTTATAAAATTAAAGGTTAATAAATATAGTTATTTTTGTTTTTCATTATTTACTTTTGCTTTTTTAGTAAGTTTGGGGGGCTTCTAATCTATTGATAATAACTTTCATTGGTCTTCAAGACAAGGGTATAGAAACGTTTAGTTGATCTATTTTAGGCGAGTCGATCAGTTTTTAAGATCGAATTGGCCGCTTAAGGTGTTGAAACATGAACTACTAATTTGACAATTGTTAAAAAACATTGCTATGAAGGAGGAGCTACTCTTTCCCTTGTTGGTATCTATAGTAGCCTAGTTGATGATTTGTTTATTTGTTATAAGATTAGGTATTTGTTATAAGAAATGGCTTAGTTAGTACACGTGATATAAGATAAAGACAAAAAGAAGATCAATATTTTTCAAGCATATTTTTATGGCACTGTTCATGTATTGATAAGTTTTACCTTAATGGTTACCAAATACATGCTTGCATAACATAAAAGTCTCCGAAAGTTAAAATCTTGACATGATTTTTTTTTCTTTATATTTGAATTTTGTGTCAAGCATTTATTTTCTAATGATTTACTTTCCACGCATATATTTTTATATTATTAACCTTTTGTGCTTTGATCAAATTGCAAATTTGGTACTCAGATTTTGAAAATTACAAACTTAATCTAAACATTTGTAAAAGTGTTACACGTTAGTTCCCATCGTTAATCTCAGTTAGGTTTACAGAAATTCGATGTCATATGCCATTCATGTGAGGGTAATTGTGTCTTTTTAAATATGGAACTGTAACAAAATACTCTTGCAATGTAAAACATCTTACATTGACGTAATCACCTTTAATTATGCAATGAACCTTCAAATTTGCATTGACATTTATCAAATATCATCAACTTCAAGCACAAGGAAGGTAAAATTGGGAACCGAAAACACCAAAAACTATAAAATCTAACCAAATCACACAAGTCTTAAATGGTTTAGTCCTAAATAGGTCTACGAAGCGATAGTTCCAAGATTTATAATCGTAACTAGTGTATGCGAATGGACAATATCATAAAGTTTGTTTGTTGTGCTTTGTTGCCATAAGATTTCTTAAACATGATGGTCAGTTTCATTTCCTTTCATTAGTTCCTGAGCAAAATTTCAAGTTAAATTTTTATGATCATCTCAAAACACGATCTAGAAATAATCCATTGACTAGGTCCTACACATTCTACCAAACACAGATAGTAAATATACACATACACTTTATATTAAACGCACACAACATACACACACATATATGCATTCTATTACACACAAACACACACCAAACACACACATATGCATTCTAAAAAAACTCACATATCGGACATACATGAATTTGTTAATACATATCAAACACATACACAAACGTAAAACATACTATTTACCCTACTGGCCTACCAACTATGTTGAAGAGTACGTGACGCGTGTGTTTGCTGGTAAAACACTTAAAATACATTAAAAATACGATTTTTGCCACACTAATCCAAATGTAATCACATAAATATATAACAAATAAAAATATATTATATCAATAATAAAAAGTAAAACTATGTTACACACATTAATTTAGATGTACTTAAAGCTTTTAATTTATCTATTAAACAATATAAATTGTTTTCTGTCCAATAAAGAACATTCTTTTTACGTTAAACAAAAAGTAAAACCAAAACAAAAAACAAATCTAGTGCTCCAAACTGCAAAATCCACCTCTTTGTTTTCATCAGCCGTCGTATAGCATCAAAACCCTCTTGCTAATTCGATCTCCATTTTCACCCATTGACATTTTACACCTTAAATCTTTAAAATTATTCAAATCAATTCGTTGATTACAAGAATCAAAGGCATTTGGGGTTGTTTATACTGTAAAACCCATCAGGGTTTTGTTTTGTTCTGATCAACAAGACGCCCAAATGATGGGTTTTTAGTTCAGTTTCGTTTTTTAATCTTTTGATCTTTGAATTCACCATGTGGGTTCGTTGAGATTTGGGGAATATGATCATGGGGTTTATCAAAGATTTTGAATTTGATGTGGGTTTTCGAAGTTGGAGTCGTTAGGGTAAATCTTGAATTGACTCTTGATTTTGAGGTTTAAAAATTGGGTTTTTAGGGTTTTAGTTTTTTTTTGAGGTTAGAGTAGTTTGATTGGTTTTGATACTGCTCCATTAGCTTCAAATTTTGCTGTTAAAGATTGCTACCTTAGTGAGGAGTTCAAGATTTCAAGTTTTTTGGAGCAGTGAGATTGATATTTGATATAATATTCTAGTTTATATGAACAATGTCTGGTGGAACACCAACTGCTGGTGGGCTTATGAGGCAAAGGCATAGCCAAGGGTATGCTTCAAGTGGTGATGATCTTGAAGATGATGCTTGTTCGAGAGTTCGGCCTCAATCGCCTGAATTTCCAACGACAAGAACATGGATTGAGGTTTTGGAGAATGTACTTTGGATTGCTTCTGCAAGTTTAATAATATATTTGGGAGATTGGCATTCCAACTTGGTTTATATCTTGTTTCATGATGGTAGGATTAGAAGGTAAGTTATCTCACATCATTATGTTGTGTTTTGTGCAAAATTTTAATTTGTTATCTTGCTTTATTTTAGGCTTATTGGACTATTGACAAATTGTGCTTGTGTTGGTGAATTTTGTTGCAATATGGTTTTTGTAACTTGGACTCTACTCTCTAGTTTGATGATGGTTAAGATCTTTGCAACAAATAGATCATAGGTTCTTCTAGGAAAGTGATGCACATAAATCATTGCTAATGCTATAATCATATGGAACAAAAGAATGAATAGCATCTCATTTGGATAATATTTTTGGCACATTTGGAGTTAATAGGGAGTAATTGGTGAGGTACAACGAGGCGTTTAGGATTCTGAAAACTGAGGAGTGAGGTAAAGGCGCTAGCCTCATGTACGCTAGGTGTATGGTATTAAAATACTGATAGGGAGTATTTGATCAATGGTCACTTGCTATTGGCACAAAGGAACTTGAATGGAAATTAAAAGATGATATAAGGTTTAGTTGTAGTTGTGAGCTATAGTTAGTTGTATAGAAGCATTGGCTGAAATATTTATATAAATTACATAAAAAGATGCAAACATAAACATTTATGAAGCTTTTAGCACTCATCATCCTCCTCTTTAATATGTATTATAAACCATGCCACTTTTAGAAGCTGGAAAAGTTTTGATTCTTGTTAAACAGGGATTGCTTATTATTATGATGCTTATTGAGAATAAGCTTATTTCACCCAAGGGGTAAACTTATAATTTTGAATTCATGAAAAGTTTATTGAAAACAACAGATAAGCATAAGCACTTTTCTTTATGCAGAAGTGGTTATCTGCTTTATAAGAACGCAATAAGCAGATAAACTGTTAAACAAAGCAATCCTAAACACCCCCTAAATCATGAATCCTTCTGTATCATCAAATGCGTAACTGAAATTGCTCAATGTCGTAAAAGTTGAACTATAGAATGCATTTTTTTTCTGGTTGACATATTGTTTATACTTTTTTATGCAGAACGCCATTGTATCTCGGGCTATTTGGTGTCAGCTTAAATGTTGTCTATTTCGTGTATACAAGTATGCTAGTATGGAGTCTTAGAAAGTCGAGTGAGAGGTGGGAACTATCAAGTACAGACGCCCTACCGTATGTTACCATAGTCGGACTCGTATCTTTTTGTTTGTAAGACAAATTCCCTTAACCCTTATAATTTATATTGTGTTTTGTCTAATGGTGTGTTTGTATGTGTTTTTAAACTGATTTCTCTAACCACCTCATTTTGTTTTTTTAAGTATTTAAGGTCAAAATAAGCAGATTTGGATAATGATTAAGGAGTTGTTGTAAGAAAATTGATTATTAAAAATTCAGATAGATGTGAAGTTACCTAACTAACCCTAAGTATTAAGCAACTTATTATCTGATTCTGGTTATTCAAGTCACAATAATATCACATTAAACATTCATTCCTCTCATTGTTATTTTACTTTGCAGATTCTGTTTTGCATTGTGGCCAATTTGGAGTTTCTTGACCCTCCCACTTGCGGTAAATAACCATGATTTCATTCTTTTGATCATCCGAATAATGTGAAATTACTAAACTACCCCTAACCGTAGTTTTGATATGTTCATTGCAGTTCACGCTGTTTATGGCATGCATGGTCATATTGCCATACATGGTCCTTGGGACATTCAAGCAGCAACCATCAGACATGTTTCGTATCGATTGAAGTCCTTTGTTGATATTCACAGTAGTTTAAGCATTTTGCACCAGATTAAAGGTTTGTTTTTTTCTTTTGTCTGGTAATTGTGCTTTTAGTTTGTACGCGATACTAACAGCCAAACACGCGAGTGTTTCTTGAAGCAGTCAGTTGACCTTTTCTTTAAATTTTATTTTTCGTTATATTGTTAAAGTAGAAGAAATCTCAGGTCAGTTAACATTAGAACAGATACAAGTGAAACAAGTTTCATAGTGATTGATTAATGGTTTCTTGTGGTATTTGTTTGTCTGATTTTCTTTATTATTTGCGGTGGTGAGACCAGAACTTATTGATTAGAGATCATTGTAAAGCTCTCTTTTTTGGAGTTTATTTACTATAATGGTGTTGTTAGAAATTTTATTTACCAAAATGGGTGTTTTGAATCTTTTTTACTGACTTCAATTACGAGGTCCAACTCATGTTTTTCATATATAAAATTTAGAGTTTATAAAAAATTCGGTTGATTCAGTGTAACCCCTTGGTTCCTCCCCTTGTTTGTGATCTATATCTCAAAATTATGTGATTTCAAGAATAAGATGATTGATAATGAGACATTCATGTTATGATGAACATACATGCCTACATGGATATATGTGCATACACATTCTACATATGTTACGCTTATGTGTGTATAACTGTATACGAACGTTTAGAGTTCTATTTTTTGTGACGATTGTCGGGTGAATGTACCGACTTATATGAAAAAAACACAATATGCTTTAGTCTTTTGACCGTCACATCAGCATTTCATCTTTCGATACAACTTAACTCATACTACTCAAGATACTTTAATACTCAAGATACTTTAATAGATTGGATCTAATTTGATTTTTTACAACTTTTGTGTACATAGAAATACAATTAGATTTTCAAGGTTGGAAGAAATATAATAGGTTTATAAAATTTAAGAAATATAAAATTAAATTTGAAGTAAAATTTAATTTAATAAATTAAAATAAAAAAATGGTTCATAATGTTAGAGAACATAAACGAAAGTTTTAAAAAGGAAAACTAAAAAAGTAGCTTCCAACCAAAAATGCAATCTATTGTAGATATGAAACCCTGGTATTATCACTTTTCACTTTAACCTCCTTAACTCTTTTGATCCCTATAATTTCTTGCATTGTCATATTTAGCCCCTCAACAAATATAATAAATGAGAAAGAAGTTACAGTTACCTCCCTTATTTTCATTCCTATCTCCATATCAGCACTCTCATTTTTACAACACCAAGTCGACAATATATTTTCACCAAAACGCTTTTGCTTCGTCATACTGTCCAACAACTTTCGATTCAAATAGTATACGTCTTTTTCAAAAGATCCTACTTTTTGTTAATTCATGAAGCTTAAGCTAATCACGTCAAAAATACAAGCACCTTCAATATAAGCCTTCTGCTCAAAGCCGTAAATTTAATTATCCATAGATAAATGGTGATTTGGTGATAGCAACACAAAACATGGGTGTTCATAAATCAAGAGTACCATACGAAGTGTCAAAACCAAAACAACTTAGCTAGTTTGAAATGGTTTATGTTTTGATGGCACATTCAATATAAGCCATCCATTTTAACATTTTGTTATTATTGTCTTTATTTGAAACTTGAAATGTGTATATATATTCTTGAATAAATCTTATAATTTGTAAATAATTATTACAAAATCACAATTAAAAAATAAGGTTTAAAACCACCAGACCGTCAAAGTCGATCCGTCAACCATTGAAATGTACTAGCCCGGCTGACCAAACCAACGTCCACATTTGATTTGTCCTTTCTTAAAATTGTAGATAATGGTTTAGGCCGATAGTTTTACAAAAAACCAACCATACTAAACCATAAGAAGCCCTAATACAAAATAAAGCAATGATAATATATAAGTTAGTTATACATTATAACTAACTTGAAACAAAAAATGGGGAGGTCTTTTGTTCAAGTCTCGTTCGAAGTAAAAATAACACTGGGTTGAGTCAGATGTTAGTTTTTCAATTGTGAGTTTTACCCTAAGAGGTTGGGGGTGTGGTCATGACTAGAAAACAAATAGGTGGGTTCGATTAAGTGGCTGTTTGTTTTCAGCTAACCGGGCTGACCCGGCTGACTCGGTCAGTGGGTCAACCCGTTTGATATGCAAGGGGTATGGGCTGACTGGGTCCTTGCAGCTGACTCAGACCTAAAAAAAACAAATGCTGACCCAGACCTTGCGTAGCCGACCGAGCACCCGAGCACCTCCCGTGGGCAGCCGACCGAGCACCCGAGCACCTCCCTTGCGCAGCCGGAAAACGAGCACCCGAGCACCTCCCTTGCGCAACTGGAAAACGAGCACCCGAACACCTCCCTTACGCAACCGGAAAACGAGCACTCGAGCACCTCCCTTGCATTCAGCCCCTTAGTCAGATACTAAATCAAACAACCAAGTTTCAGACAGATGCTTACCCAGTCAGAACTTTTAACTGGGCCAACTTCTTACTCAGTTAGTTCTTACCCAGTCAACGTAATCAAACAGCCCCTAAAAGTATTGTATTATTACCGTTCCTTAAAAAAGGTTATACCCTATAAGATTATAACTTATAAGTAATAATTTAAAAGTGTAAGGGGCAAAGTGAAAACAGGTTGTTATGCACTCATATCATACATAAATTCACAACGCCCTTCGTGTGTGTTTCTAGGGTTAGGGTTACTCATCATTCTTCAAACAAAAATGGAGGAGATTACAGAAGCAGTTCAGAACATAACCATCACGAACGACTCACAGAAGAAGAATCGCATTCAAGTTTCCAACACGAAGAAGCCTCTCTTCTTCTACGTCAATCTCGCTAAGGTATAATCGCCGTATCCGTTGTTTGTTCGTTGTGATTTCTGAAATTTGTGGTTTGAGATTGATTTTGTGTGGTTGATTGCAGAGGTATATGCAACAACACAATGAGGTTGAGCTTTCTGCTTTAGGAATGGGTGAGTTTGTTATGTAACTCTTCAATCGTAACGTTGTTTGTGTTGTTTTATTACATTAAATGCAGTTACGAATCATACGCTGTTTAGGATATGTGTTTGTGTGTATACGTGTTCGTTAACGATGGAAGATATATGAGGAAGACGGTTATTGGATTTGAAAATTCGATCTGTGTCAGATTTTATGTGTTTTCGTAATAACAGAGTCGTATGATTTGATTAGTAATTGATTACTTTGAATCGTGAAACGTGAAATGCGTTAACATACAGATGATTTTCTGGATCTTTAATATTTTGAAGTTTTAATCCTGAAATGGATAAATTTACTGATTATTTTCTGGATAATGAAGGTTGTGCGTTGTAGTCTTAGATTTATCTGTCTTATTGATTATGAATTTCTTAATTGGGTTTTGGTTTAGGCTTTGTTGTCTACATTTGCACTGAAAATTCTCTTTTCATTCGCTTGAATCTGACGGTGCTCTGTTTTTATCACTTTCTTAAAAATGAGTATATCCTTTTAGTATTAGTATGATTTACGAAGCCTGTTGATTGGAGGCCTGATTGACAAACAACAAATAGCATCGTGTTAAAAGAGTAGGTTAATGGCCTAGTCTTCTGCTGTTTTCGTTTAATAGTAGTAACTAGCTTTGGATATTCATGCTTTAACTTTATAGAATTCTTTCCACGTCATGATTAATGAAATATGAAGACTATGCATTGTAGTTTTTGATTTGTGTATCCTATTCATTATGTACTTCTGGAGTGAATCGTTTCTGTTGATACCTGATAAGATGGTTAAATCAGCCATTTCCTGAAAAATGTTATGGGATTTATGCATGTATTTGGACCCCTGTTTGGTTTTGTTTATGCTTGAATTTGACAACTTTTGTACTTCTGTTTTATTCACTTTTTCAAATCAGAGTATTTTATCTTAGTATAATTTAAGAAGCTCCATAGACCCATAGGTTTTAGTTCCGTTAGACTAACACAAACATTACTGTGGCAAAAGAGTAGATTAATGCTCTGGTATTTTGATGTTATTCCATTAACCAAACTTTTATAACAGGTTTATTTTTTGTTTGTAAATCATATCTTCTGATGCATGAATTACACATTACATGTAATGATGAAGTCTTCGAAATTGTCTATATGTTGGTCAGTTTCACATCTTTGTCTTGTACTTCTGTTTCTATTGAAACTATCAATTATGGCACTGATGTTTGGCGTTGTGAAGTATAAACTCTCAGTTTCTTTTACTCCATTTACAAGAGAAAAAGTCCATGGTATTTAAATAGTTCTGTTGCAGTAGTAGGTCGGACTAACTGTATTTTTTAATGTATTATTACACCGCTGATCAGTTATTTTGGTTATTTCTGTAGCTATTGCCACTGTTGTCACAATTGCAGAGATTCTCAAGAACAGTGGATTTGCAATTGAAAAGAGTAAGCATAATTATGACTGCTATTGTTATTATTCAACCATGCAAGTGTGTGATATGTGAAATGTTTGCATTAGTGCATTACTATTATAAATGCTGATTTGAAATATAACCGCAGAGATTATGACATCTACTGTTGACATAAAAGATGAATCTAGAGGTCGGGTCATCCAAAAGGCCAAGGTAATTATATATAATGATGCTATACATTAAAGATTTAGGGGCTGTTTGGCAACTTCTGAATGATTAAGTGCTGAACCAATAAGAGGTCTGAACCATTAAGTGCTGAACCATTAAGAGGTCTGAACCATTAAGAGCTAGTATATCGTTTAACTATTCAAATGCAAATGTCTGACCAATTCAGATAAGAGGTCTTAACCATTCAGCATTAGACCTCTTAACCATTCAGCACTAGTATAATGCTTAACCATTCAGAGGCAAATGTCTGAATCATTCAGACATTTGCTCGTGAAACAAACAGTCTGAACCATTAAGTGCTGAATCATTCAGACTCTGAACCATTAATAGGCTGATTAAGAGGCTGCCAAACAGCCCCTTAGTAGGGTCTGAGGCCCTTTCTTCCCTCTTCTTTTATTATGTGTGATGACTGATGATAAAACACTATTTGACCTTGCTTTTGATTAATATTAAATTTATCTTGACTCAAAGTACAATTAAGGTTCTTACAATCACTGCACTACATGGATTTTAGTTTTAATGTCAAACCATCATTCTTGCAAAAATGCAGAAAGAACACTATTTTGTAAAATTAATCACTTTAGATGAACCTAATACCCTTTTGTTTAAAGTTCCTCATTTTGTGAATTATATACAAATATCTTCCTCTGCATAGAACCTTTTTACTGAAGCTACATTAACTGATAGAAACATGCTCTACCGAGTTAAAGTTTTTTTGGACAGCAAAGATTCACACACCCAGTAACCACCTTTATTGGACCACCTGGATACTGCTGGATCAAAGGGAAACTGGTCAAATGGGTTGAATCATTTTTAAATTAATGCCACCTCTTAATTCATTTGTTGTAATAATAACTTTTTTATAATCATTTTTAACACATTGTTCATTTATACAAAAACAATACAAGTTTACAGGTCAAAGTGACCTGACCTGGTCTCAAGAAAATGACCGATTAAACTTTAAACCTGAACCAGTTTTGACATGCTACCTGAACTGTATGGCTGTATTACGTATCTAGTCGTAGAAAAGACAATAAGAATATCCATGCAATGTTTGTTGTTTAGATTGAGATATTACTGGGGAAGACAGAGAAATTTGATGAACTGATGGCTGCTGCTGAGGAGGAAAGGGAGCTTGCAAATGGTGAAGAGCAGAGTTAAAAGAGGTGTTCGCAAATCTCCAAAACTGTTGTTACTTTCACTTTTGCCTGCTGTTTTGTTTCATGATAAAATTGGTAGCCATAAGAGCAAATGCTTTAGTTAGAGATCTTATTAGCATACTTCTGTCACTGCCTGTTTG
The DNA here is from genome assembly GCA_025215565.1 of Flaveria ramosissima. Lineage (NCBI taxonomy): Eukaryota > Viridiplantae > Streptophyta > Magnoliopsida > Asterales > Asteraceae > Flaveria > Flaveria ramosissima. The sequence continues at coordinate 76,708,140 of CM046036.1, forward strand.
ATTCTATTTCATTACGCTTCTTTGAACTTCATTTTTGGTATTTTATGTTTCATACAAGTACACACTTTACTGGGGGAGGGGTGCAACTGTCCAAAACTCGACTGGCTTGAGACTGATTCTTATGAAAATTTTCAAGCATGATTCCTAACCCAGATGATGTTTTGTGAAAATACAAAGAAACTATCTAATATTGGACTAGACCTGGGCCTGAACAGGTATAAATCGACTGAGAATCAAAAAATTTTAAACCATGGTCTGAGGACTGGACAGTACATCGCCAAATCAGATTAGATGGACCAAATCAGGACTAAAAATTCAAAACTATTCATAACCCATATGATAACGTTTCGTGAAAGTGAGAAATATATAGTTTTGGACTACACTGACCTGAATGGGTGCTAAACCAGAGGAGACCTGAATATCTTGTAAACCATGATCTGAAAACCTGGCATCACAATAGTGGTCTGGTGATGTGGTTCGGTTTGGTTGCTGGTAGTAACTGTTTGAGATTAACCTTGTAAAACCAGACCCCTGATCATGACTAATATTTGTAATATTTTTAAGCCGAATTGCCCAAGTCCTTGCACAAATGGCATCTTTTCATCTAAATAAAAGAAAATTATCTGGTCCTGGACTAGACCCAGACCTGAATGGGTTCCAAAATGGACCGAGAACTTGACTCTTTAACCTGTGGTCTGAGAACCGGATCTGGTCTTGTGCACTGTGCAGTGTCGGTTTGATTGTTGATTTCAACAGTATAGAATGACTTGGTGTGCCCTTGCTAGTTTCCATATCTTCATGATTAAAATGGATATTTAAGAGTTGTCACTCGGCTTTTGAATGAGTGAATGGTGCAGGTCATGATCATGATCCATTCTTTCTTGGGTTGTTTTGACTACTCAGTATATAATGAGTCAATTTTAAAAACTTACTAGTTTAAAACGGGCTTAAATAGACCAGCATGGCAGCATCACCTACTGCCACCGTCTACCGATCTCCATCAACATGACCATTGTCATTGATGGCGTGTCGTCACCACTATAGCTACCAAGACCCCAACCACCACTCGTGTATTGCCATTAGCTATCATATTGATAAATACAAGTGAACTCATTTTTTACTTTTCTTCTGAACAACTCATGATCTGTCCCTGACTTGACGTGCCCATTTGTTAGGCTTGGTGAATGGTAAACAATATGGATTTTAATTTGAAAATCACATACAAATATAGTTAATTGGTTGGCGGTCCTTGACGTATTTTTTTTATAACAATGAGAACTTATATTAGAAATTACCTATTAATCCTCCAAACCGTCTAGACAAATGACTTTTAATAGGTTATGATATCAACCGGTGAAAAAAGGATTCGAACTTGAAATATTTGCCAGAGGGAATTTAAATCTCTACTAGAGGAACGTATGCTTATTTGGTTCCCAACAACAAAAACAATTTTTGTAAATACTTCAATGAAAGTTCTTATTTTTTACTAGATCACATTGAGGATTTTCGTGTGGCATGAAAGCGGTATGACATGAAATGGACGAGAAATTTTTAAACCTCGATATGTTATAATGATGTTGGACATCTCAGACTTTAGTTTGGATGGTATTGACGTTGTGCAAACAACCAAGATGGGAATACAACGCCATACTACTCCCATATAATCTCGCACCCAAACAATCTGTTTAAATTTCGCCTCAAACGACCATTTAAAAGATAGATTGCTCGTTTGATGAAAACTCAAATGACCGTTTAAAAGGTAAGGGTCACGAGATGTGACATAAAGTTTGAATGACCGTTTGACAAAAATCTCAAACGGCCTTTGACCTGCAAACAATTGTTTTATGAAAAATTAAATGACCGTTTGCAGGTCGTGTGAGATTTGATTTAAGATGGTGGGGGCATAGTGGTCTTCTTTTGTAATCTTGATTGTAGATGACTATGACTAGTTTTATACCTTTGGGTACTTGTTATTAATACCATTTGAGTTTTACAGGTTTCAAATATACGTGTATATGATCTTATATAATTAAAGGTAAATAGGTAATTTCATTAATATTCTATTGGTATTGAAATCTTTTTATACAATATTTTAGTATAACCATATCACTAACATGTAAAAAATGCATGGATACGTGAATTTTTCTTCATTTTACTTAAAATCTAATGAATTGAGCATTCAACTAGTGGGTTTTTCTTGAAATGATGGACGGACTGGGTCATCAACATTGTTTGTGTTCGCAGGACGTGGATGGATATTCGTCAATAGATTTACCCGAGCGATTGGGCTTAAGGTATTCGTTGCCAGTAAAAAAATATGATGACAAAATTACACAAATGTTATGGAACGTTACACGTTATTATAAAAGGTTTACATTACACCCATGTTAATAAGAAATCATCAACATAACTTTTATTCATGTAATGATTGTGTTATCAACTGATATTTAAAGTTCTAATGGATAAAAATTAGGTTTATTGATTTTTTATGTATAATAAAAACTTATATTAAACTTTTTATAATATTGATTTATTTTAAGAATTATTTAAGAACTCGTAAACATAATTAAGATTATGAGCCCTCCTATCAACTACAACTTATTTATTTTTTTAATATGTTTTGTAAAGAAAATAATATAAAAAATGTTAATCGTCTTTCATTAAACACATATTAATTATTTTGCTAATTTTTATAAACTCACAATAATTTTATAGATAATGAAAAGTGGCTTTCTATAAATAAATACTTAAGTACAATCTATAAACTTATCTATAAAAATGGGAGAAAGATGTGAATCTAAACATTTTTCTAAATTTCTTTAAAATATAAAGATAAAGTATATAGAGAGTATGGGATGTGCATGTCCTATAGAGTGATAATCTTAACGATTTATTTAAATTTCAATGATAGAGGTAGAGTTAATAAATCTATTATGAATGCTTATCTAAATTCAAGTTCTTACAATTCTAAGATATTTATAACTTATATGATCTGACCCAACCTTAGGGTATTCAAATTGGATAGCAAAATTTCAGGATATCCGAATTTCAAATTTAGATTCATATATCCGAATTCTAAAAAATTGTATTGATTAATACTTAAATTTTTTAAACAAATTATTTTTAATTCATTTTAGATATCTAAATTTTTTTTAAAAGAATATAGAATATCCAAAATTTCAAACTAATATATTTTTTTATAGTTTTCATAACAATATTTTGGATAATTTAAAAATCCAAATATTTTCAATTTTATAAAACACTAATTCAAATCAAATTCGAATATTTCAGATTTAGATTTTCGTATATTTCAGATTCGTTTTTTTATTAAGATAATTTCACTTTTACGTCCGACCTAGTATGTGTTTTTTATTTTATTATAATAACAACCATAAGAAAAACTACAATTTATAACCGTACACCTAATCCTTCTCACAATCGGAGTTCCTAATACCATTAGGAACACATCTTCAATATCTTCTTCAATTTCATCGAAATTCCCCTTCAAAATCCCATCACAATTTCATCAATTTCAAAAACCCTTTTCGATTCAACCCTAATTCCCCCAATTTTCGATCTCCAACCTTTTCCCCAATTCACGCTGATCGCAATTTAGGGTTTCATCAATTGATTTCAGGTAACTTCACTGCTTAACGATTTAGTGAATTACTCTTCGAATTCGATCCATATACTCTGTCTTTAGGGTTCTTTTTGGTGTAAATTTGATTAATTTGAGATGGATGGTAACAAAGATGAAGCCTTGAAGTGTTTGAAAATTGGGAAAGATGCATTAGGGTTAGGCGATCGAGCTCGTGCATTGAAATTCATCACGAAAGCGAAACGATTAGATCCTTCACTTCCCGTTGATGATCTGTTATCCACTCTAGAAGGTTCGAACGAATCATCGAAGTCGCCGGAGACCGGCGCCGGCGCCGGTGATGGTTCGAGTGTCCGACGTAGGGTTCAACCAACTGGATCGAATTCGGGTTCAGGGTCGGGTTCGGGGTCGGGTTCGTATACGCAGGAACAGATTACAATTGTGAGTGAAATCAGAAGGAAGAAAGATTATTATGATATATTAGGGTTGGAGAAAACTTGCAGTGTTGAAGATGTTAGAAAAGCTTATAGGAAACTGTCTTTGAAAGTTCATCCTGATAAGAACAAAGCCCCCGGGTCGGAAGAAGCTTTTAAGAAGGTTTCGAAAGCTTTTCAGTGTTTGAGTGTCGAGGAGAGTCGGAAACAGTATGATCTTGTCGGGTCAGATGAGCCCGTTTACCAGAGGCAAACTAGGCATCGGGCTCATCAAGGGTTCGGTAATGGGTTCTATTATGAGGGTGATGTTGATGCTGAAGAGATCTTTAGGAACTTTTTCTTTGGTGGGATGAACCCGCGGGCTACAACTCAGTTCACTGGGTTCAATTTTGGGTCTGGGATGGGTGCAAGAACGGGTCATAATGGGTCAGATGGGTTTAACTTGAGAGCTTTGCTTCAGTTGTTACCTGTGATTGTGGTTTTGCTGGTTAGCTTTTTGCCATCGAATGAGCCTGTTTATTCTCTTTCAAGAACTTATTCTCATGAACACCGTTTGGTTACGCAAAAAGGGGTTCCTTTTTTTGTGAAATCGCGCAACTTTGAGCAAGATTATCCGTTAAATAGTCAAGAAAGAATGCAGCTTGAAGGGAGGATCGAACGTGAATACGTATCCATTCTTTCTCACAATTGTCGGTTGGAAACACAACGGTTACAATGGGGGTATCAACGTCACACACCTAATTGTGACACGTTGAGGAAGTTTGATGCTAGTTTGGTTTCTTGATTCAAGGTTTGGTTGCTTTTATTTCCATTGTGTGTTAGTTTTCAACAGTACTATGAATAAGCTTGCAATTGATTTTATGAACATACTATCGAATACGGGCATATGCATCTTTGGTTTCTATATAACTCTATTTTTATTCAGTTGTATAACTTGAATATAAGTTAGATTTGTATCCAATGTCTTCTGTCCAGATTCATATTTAAATCAGCATTAGTTAAGTTGATATCTATCGTATTAACACTCAAGCTTGATGCTTTATACGCATGTTTGGATCTTGCTTTTTTCTCCCTTTTTGCAGAATGTCTGAAATCTTAAATCGAAAAGGTTCTTGAAGCATTGTGAATATGCTTGAAGGGATTTTCTCTTGAAGTATGGATCTTGCTAGTCGGGTTGTTATTTGGTAACTAATTTCTGCTGTGAAGAAGTGAAATCAACTTCAGACTGATCTTTTAGCCTAAATTTGTATAATTTTTTAGTGTGTTAAACTACATGTTCACGGGTATACTCGATTATTTTGGCAACTTTGGACCGCAGTTGGAGTATATGTGTTAGGAATTCTGCATACTGCTGCTGGCATGAATTTTGATTGCATATGATTCCCAACATGGTACCGATTTGACACTATAGGTTATGATGGGTCTGAATGTGTTCATTGATCCATCAAGACGTTTAAAATAGGGAAAAAAAACAATAAATTTAACGACGACATGTTTACCTACCTAAACTGTTTCCCCCGCTGATCCGTACATATAAATGGGTCATGCTCGAGTAGTGTGTTATCACCTGAATCCGACTCAAATTGCCACCCATAGCACCCTTGTTCACACATGTGTATGGTTTTCCTGCATTTTTTGAGCGTGTTACATTGTTTCCAGCGTGAGCTCGAACAAGGCTAGACCGGTTAACATTTTGATAATAAACGGTTAAAAGGTAAGGTTGAGATCGGGTACGCGTGGTTAGGGCTACCTGGTCCTTGTTCCAGTATAAGCTGGTTATTGGGTCAATGTCAGGCATTTGTCTAATTGCATTTGTCTTTATGCAATTAGAACAGGAACAAATGAAGCATTTAACGTTTGAAGTCAAATGTGACTGTATACAAGTTGCAGGCAGTGGTTCCAAAATACAAGTTGGGTCTTTGAAAAAGATCTGAACGTGTGAGATTATTAGCAATTCTACACTATTTTACAAATATAATAAAAAAGTAACATCATTTATGATCATAAAGCGGATACAAGTCGAAACAAGGAACTTATATCTGTGCCTACTGCAGTTTTATACCGGTTCATTCTGGTTTTGGTGTTTGAAGTGCTCGTCTTGCTTGCTCTGGACCCAGGGTGGTGGCCTCACTGGCGCCTGATGATGAGCGGCTTTGCTACAACCGCCTAGGTGTTTGCTGGCTTGCCTTTGACTACAAAGGTTTCAACTGTCTTTGTGTCGGTGACATCTTGGTTTGTCATAAAAACATCAAATGGAAGCATATAACCAAATGCGCGCTATGTTACTACCATAGTTAGAGAAAGCATGCGTTAAAATTTGATCTCGGAAGATGGTCTAACAGAGTTAATTGAATAATGAAAACATAAAAGATATTATGTATTATTGATTAACTATTTATATGTGAGAAAAACTATCGGGCTCATGAGGGGTTTGGTAATGGGTTCTATTTTAACCTTAGAACCATTAAAATTTCATGAACCTATTAGCGCTTCGCTTCTTTCACCGAAACATCCATTTTGTCATTGTGTGATAACTTCTTAAATAATTAAAATTTGTCACACTTAAAACACTTGATTATGATGTTACTAGAAGTTCTAATTACATAACACGTATAGGCACTGTTTGAAGGTTCATGTCATTATAGCTTGTTATCTAATTCTCATTATCTAATATCACATAACATCTTAGTCCATATTGACACATCTTTGTCAAGTTGATTGTTGCCATAATGTTTGTAAAATTGACAAATCTTTGTCTTCAGATTATCGACTCGATTAAAACCTGTCACATTTGTAATATTTTCAGTTATACGGTCAAACACGATCCTAGTTGATACGGGCTATTGTTATACCATGTATTCTTACCTTACCCTTTTTTTTTCTACACAAAGAATATAGATCATATTCTAACACTAGAACATGTATAACAATGCAATTGTTGCTTTAAATACCATAAAATTTCACATTTCTTCTATCACCATATAAGAAAAATATAGTGTTGAACTATCTTTAGTTTATATGTCCATATTATGACCTCATATTCTCATAAGATGGTATGTTGCTATGGTTACTTATATATTTATTTACGATTCAATTATTTTTAATATTTCCAAATTAGATATTGCAAATGAATATCTTGTGTCATTTCGTCATACATAATGACAATCATATTACAAACACAGTTTAACAAATGTTTTAATCCATACTCCTGATTTAGTTTAATATTTATCATTGTTTTTTTTATTTTTATTTTTTTATTTGCAGATTTGTCTTTATTTAAATATTTACTAAAATGGGTGATTTGAAAAGTATGTACTAAAATGGATATTTTCACATATATTCTTTATTTTCACCTAATCAATATTAATTATTTTTTGTATTTTATTCAATCAACCTATTTTTTATAAATATTTCTTTAATCAACTTATTATAGTTTAGTTATATTTTCATCTTTCGCATACGTATTTAAATATATAATAAAAAGTATATATCTTTCTTCTTGATGCTAACTTATATATATATTTTCATAGGAAATATTTTCACTTAGTAAACATTATGATTGTTTTAAACCAATTGCTACTTTTTCTATAATTCGTTGACTTAAGTTCTTGGTTAAATGGTACATTAAACTTTAGCATAATCAAACTTATACTTAAAAAAGTTTATTAGAATAGGCTGTTAATTTTCGAATATCATGACCATGATGAGGAAATTTATTTAACATACGTAACTCATTTCTTATTTAAGTTTTATTCTAATTAAATAATAAACGGGAGGGAACATCATTTTCTAGTAAGATATATTCATATACTTTTTGTTTATGTATTTTGATTATTTAATTATATTTTTTTATCATCTTAGTTTATTGTAAGCTTTATTAGATTATTCTTTCAGTTAAAATGTTGTTTGGGTAAAAGTTCGAAGAAAAATATTATAATACGTTAGTTATATAAAATTATAATAAGTTAATTGAGAAAATATATATAAAGGATAATAAGTTTATTGCAGAAAAAATAAAATGAAAAGACATGATAGATTTGTTAAAATAGAAAAAAACATGAAGTATAACACCCATTTTGGTAAATATATTTCAAATCACCCATTTTAGTAAATATTTTACCACCAACACTATTTTAGAAAAAAACTCCTTTATTTTACAAATAAAACGAGCATGAACACATATATATTTTAACTTGCAGTAATTGATGTAGTGTAGATGCTCTTTCTTAACATGTCGGGTAAGGGGTCAAAACAAGTTTACGTTAGACCGAGTAATTCTAGGGCTGCTTAAATGGGTCATGTTGGGTTAGGCCCACTTACAATAGTTTTCATCTTTCGAAGTTAAAAATAATGATTTCGAATATGATTACAAGAATCATCCGACATTTAATAACGTGATTTAGGTGGTTTAATGCATGTGGACACACTTTTTGATGACTTTTGACATGTTTGTACTATTTGAGCAGTGTTCATTCTATTAAAATGTTCTAACTTAATTGGTTTGAAGTCTAACTCAGATAAAAATCTGGCGAGTCAAAGTTTATTTTCATAAAAAACTTTGACATTCTAACTATTGTGGTGGCAAAATGATCACACAAAATATATTATTACAACATATAATTTATTTAGGAATATTTCTCTTTATACGTACAACTGAATATATTTACACAAGAAGGTTGGAGTAGGGTTTAAATAAGCTTAGTTTTTTGTTAGCTACTCGAACTTGGTTCGATAAAAACTTAAACTGAGCCTAGCTTAAATTAACGTGAGCTTTATCTAGGGTTTATGTTGTTTTTTTGAACTAATAAATGTTCCTACCCGAGCTAAGGAAATCAAGCTCTATTTGGTTCACGAGTCTAGACGAGGTACATTTATAGAAAAATAATACCTTTTATGTAATGCAATAACGAAAAATTAGATTTAAATAATATGACTTATTGGTTAATAATAATCCCTATTATTAATGTGATCAATAATAATCCTAACTTTCAGTTTTGTCGAGGGCAATCCTACTAGCATAATCATTCACTATATTTACACTTAATTTTAACTCGTTTTGCTCACGATGATGATTGCGAACGAAATTAGAATACATATAACAAAGAGGAGTAAAAAATGAGTGAAAATCAAGTAAAAATCGATGATAATTATGCTAATAGGATTGCCCGTATCAATAAACACGAAAGTTAGAATTATTATTGTCCAAACTAATAGTATGAATTATTATCGGCCAATAGATTATAGTTTGGATATTAAAATCCAATTTGCCTATAATAAATAAGTATTATATAATAAAATTATAATATACAACAGGTGTGGCAAAACAAGTGAATAATATAGCTTATATCACATATAAAGTTTCCATGTATTTATAAATAATCAAATAGATAATTAATAAATAATAAATGAGCTAGAATCGAGTATAAAATACTATTCCTAGGTCAATCTTTTACAGAGATCAAAATGATCTGACCTCAAATTTTTATTCAGTTAAGTACAGTACTACGTCCAGACACAAGCTTAGGCGAGCTCCAACTCGATTATGCTAATCTAGATACATATAAGTGTTTATTGATTATTGATGATAGATATGCTGATCTAGATACATATAAGTGTTTATTGATGATAGATACAACTTTCACTGCCTTTTCAGCTTTTTGTGGGAGATAAACATCCTTTATTATAATTATTGTGGTGGACATAAATATGCTTCATGGTTGATGGACCAGTTGTTTCTTATTATGACAAATGCACATCAAGAAATGGATATAAAGCTTGAAAAATGAATTTATGTATAAGAATGGAGAAAGTTGGTGACATGAGTCGATAGCCACAAAAATCTAAAGGGTCGTGAAACCAACCAGTTTAAGCTAGGTTTATGCATTAATAAAATTGAATTCGACCCAGATCTAGATTCGATCATTTACGAATGCGAATTCGGTGTTTTGGTTTTGAATTGGGCTAGCATCATATTTGAATTTAGAACTGTATATACGAGATTTTATCGTACAAAGTGGATTTTGCGTGCTAATTGTACAAAATTATTACGCAATAAAAAACGTTACGGATGGAATTATGACGCAAGAGGTGAAATTATTTACGTAGAGATTAAATTATAATGCAGGAAGTATTTTTGCGTGATAATTTCATCTATGCGTGATAATTTTATTAAGACTAAACTTTATTTTTGCTCAATGTGTTTCGGTCTTAGTATGTTTCACTAATCAAGCTTAAAGCATCTATATCTAATGGTATATAGTCATTGTTTCTTTAAAGCAACACTCACTGTTAAATAGCAATGAACATTGATAATGTAAGTAAAGGGTTATAGTATATCGTTAATAATAATTTGTCAGTGATTACTTAATGTGAACGTGTCAAGTGTTATGAGCCTAGTGTAGGTTCATCCAGTGATATATTCATAAATTGTTATTAAGGCGATCAATAAGGTTTGCATGTCACTAGAGTTTTGTTTCGTGCAAACACATTACTGGATTTCTTTATCTAGTGCAAGCATGTCATTAGATTCTTACATCGTGCAAGTATTGGTTTGCTTTGCCTCGTGCAATCATGGACACTAGGGTCTTGACGTTTGTAAGCATGTCAGTGGAGTCTTGCCTCGTGCAAACATTAGATTGCTTTCTCTCGTGCAAGTGCTCGATTGCTTTGTCTTGTTCAAGCCTGAAACTAGAGTCATACTTTGTGCAAGCACTTCACTAGAGTCTTGTACTAGTACAATCATATAGTCTAGATGTTACCCGTTTTGTTACATTACGGTATGGTTATGATATGCCACTGAATGTTACGAAAAAATCTAACTTCCGTTAGTCTAAAGGACGGATTCCGTTATAAAATGTTTACATAAAGGACGTCCACTGTGCTTTTTAAAGATAAAAGATAAAACCTGTAATTTTTCATAAACGTAAAGGATGTTTTCTGTAATTTTGTCTTTTATTTTATTACTATTATCACAATTAAATTTTCATGTATTCTATTTTATTACTATTATCATTAATTTTTTAATCTTTTGTATCATGTGTTTAGTTATTTAGTGGTTGCTGCAAGTTTACATTTTTCACATTAATTATTTTTAGCTTATTATAAGAAACCATAATCAAAGGGGTTTGATTTTTGGAAGCAGAAACTGTGTTATTTACTCCTTACGAGTTTAATAACTATTTTCTTATGCTAGCTCAATAGTGGCGTTTTGAGTGGTGATTTTAGACACGAGGTCTTAACCGAAGTGATGTTTCTGTATCTTTGATTGGATGTCGCAGCCCTATCGTTTGTTTTGATGGTAAATCTATATCCGAAACAAGCCATAGATCTATCCTACTTTTGAACGTTACATATGAACCGATGTTTTTCGTGTCTACTTACATCATAAATGCTTGTCCTTATCATCACAGTTCAACAATTAGAATGTTTTTCCGCTGCTATGTTAATAATTCTTTTACAGTTTAAGAATTGTGCTATGACGTGTAAACCCAACTATAAAACTTATGCATAGGCTGGTACACATAGCTATGCTAGCATTATTCCTTCTTCAGTAGTCATCGAAAATGCATTTAGATTGCTTTCTAACTCATGATACCCGAGGCTAATTAATTACAAGTTAATTGTCATTTTCATTTTTGAGTTTTGGTTTGTTTTGCTAATTCCTTTTAAAAAAGTTTTTTTCTCTTCTGGGTCTCTAACATTTTGAAAAATTATTATTTTCATCTATTTTCATTAATTTAGTTAATTTGTTTATCAAGTTATGGACATTTAATTTTATTATACAAATCATTTAATTTAAATTTTTATTTGTATAAGGACTTAAATGCCCCTAACTTAACAAACATAATTGATTAAGTTAACAAAATAGATGAAAAAGATAGCTTTTTAAAAAGTCAGGGACTTAGACAGGAAAAAAACTATATTTAATGGAATAATACATAAAAGCAAAAGTTGGTATATATTGTTAAATTGAAGAAAAAAAAAATAGGTAAAATAGATACGATTATATTTAGGATAGGTTTATAGTAACTAGTGTATTTAATTTAGAAGGCTAACAAAGTTTATGGGCTTTACATGTGTCATTCTGAACTTTGACGAATCACACAACAAATCGAGATCGTGTATATATGTGTGTGGTATCGAATGGTATAAGAATATATGCATATGAATAATCTGAAATGAAGAATTGCAAACCTTTGTAGTGTTGGATGGATCGTGCTGAAAAAAATAAAGGATGAACGTGAATATTATTAATCGCGAGTACTGAAATAACATAAGTTATATAAAACCATGGACGAGAAAAGCAATTTACTAAACGAAATGACAATTTTGCCCATGGTGGTAACAATCATTATCTAGGGATTTGGACGAGATGGCTGTTGCGGTAATTTTGTTTAAGCACGGGTACTTAAACAACAAAATATAAAATACGAGTATTGAAATGACAAAAACAACAAAAAAACCAAAGACAAAATTTTTTTTAACTCAATATTATATAATAAAATTATGACAAAACAAGTGAAGAACATATCTTGTATTATATATAAAATTTTCTATGTATATATGAATAAATCAATGAAATAATTAATAAATAATAAATATGCTGAAATTGAGTTTGAAAATTAGTTACAGGCCAAGGTTGACTTTTCTTACACAGATAAAAATGAGTTGTCACAAACCCAAGTTCAGTTTAAATGAGCCGGACATGAGTTTATACGAGCTCAAACTGAATTCGACTTATTTAGACACATACAAGATTTTATTCATGATAGATACAACTTTGCACTACCTTCTCAGCTTTTTATAGGAGATAAACTATCTTTTATTACAATTATTGTGGTAGATAGAGATTTGTATCATTGATGATGGAACACATTTCCAAGAATCTTAGGTGCTGTTTGTTTTTTCTGCAGCAAAATGTCTGCAGTGTGCGGATCATATCTGCAGATATCTGCAAGAGAATAGATGGACCAAACGTCTACAGTCTGCAAGAAGAAGACTGCTTGTTTTTTAATATCTGCAGACTGCTAAAATATTCTGTAATTAAAATAAATCTATTTTTTAAATTTCAAAAATAACTTCAACATTTAAATTTAAATAAAAGTCATACAACACTTCAACAATATTCATAAAATCATAAAAATACATTTTATTTAAATAATTTATTCCACATTTTTAGTAGCTATAAAACCATAAAAACACAATTTATTCCACACAGACGGTGGGTGGAGGCAGACGGTGGTGGAGGCGGACGGTGGTGGCGGACGGTGGTGGTGGAGATGGACGGTGGTGGTGGTGGACGATGGTGGTAGACATGGGTGGTGGTGGATGATGGTGTTTAATCCTCTGTAGACTTTATAAAACTTTAGAAGTGGTTGTGCCAAGTATGCACCATCAGACCTCACGCAGACCTTTTTAATGAAAAGTCTTTCAAAAAACCAACACTCTACAGACCTCAACGTTTGCACGTGGTCTGTGCGGCAGAGACAAAAGAGGCCAGGAAGAGCTTTTCAAAAAAAAACAACACACCTTAGTGTGACAAATCCACATCAAGAAATGGATAAAATGCTTGAAAAAGGATTTTATGTGTGAGAATTGAGAAAGTTGATAACATGAATCGATAGCCACAAAATCTAAAGAGCCATGAAACTAACCAATATAAGCTTATTTAACTTGAAATTGAAAACCAAAATTCGGATTCAATGAACTACGGATGTAAATTCGGTGTTTTATTTTCGAATTTGGCTAGCATCATATTTGAATTCAAAACTGCATATATGAGAAATTTATTATACAAAGTGGATTTTTAAGAATGAATTATGATGCAAGATGTGAAAGTATTTACGAAGTGGTGAACTTATCATGCAAGAATAATTATCACGAAAGAACTATTCATGTGTGATAATTACATATCGACGTGATAATTTGATTAAAAGTAAATATCATTCCTGCTCCATGCATTTTGGTCTTAGAGTATGTTTCACTAGTCAAGCTTCAAGCATCTCTATCTTATAGTACATCATTCATCACAATTTGTCAATGATTACTTAATATCAACGTGTCAAGTTACGAACCTAGTGTAGGTCCACTTACATCATTTATGCTTGTCTTTATCATCACCGTTGAACAATTTGAATGTTTTTTCGCTGCTATGTTAATGAATTTTTTTTTTACAATCTAAAAATTATGCTATGACGTGTAAGCCCAACTAGGACTTTTGAGAACAGAGACTTACACATAGGTTGGTATATGCCAACCTTTTTCCTTCTTTAGTAGCCATCAGAAATGCATGCAGATTCGATTTCTAGCTAACTCATGATACTTGAGACTAAACAATTATGCTAATATAGTTAGCTAAGACCGGCGAGTTTTAAGTTTTAAGCTGACATTTTGGACCATATGTTTTCTCAAAATTTATGACACGTGTAAGGATTCCTATAAGACTGATGCAGCCAAAACATCCAAAGTCTCTCTGCATGCATGCACTAAAGAACAGAAGTAGAAATGCTTTGGAAGTTTTACACCATTTACTAGAAATATTCTAAGTGTAAAATTTTCTGAAGCCAAGACCAACATATTCCGAAGCCAAAAGTGAAGTCTTCCGAAGCTTCAAGACAAAGTCTTCCGAAGCCAAAGAGAGAAGACAGATTTCTTCCTAAGACTTTTAGAGATATGCCTTTATCTGATGTACTTTACCATAAAGCTGGACCACCTTTCCGCTGCAACTCTGTAAAGTCACCAACTTACATGAGTTGGTGAAAGGTCCATGCTTTTGTAATTGTACATTGAGGTCTTGAGTCCATGCTTTCTACTTTATGTACTTTTATCCTTTTTGTAATATATTAGGATGTGAGCTATGACATGTCATAGTCACTAGTCAAAAGGCAAATCTGTCTTTTGACTCTACATTTGATTTTGTAGTTGTCTAGTCAATTGTATCCAGCTGGCCTTCAAAGTATGGCCGGCTGTAGGATGTAGTATATGTATCTCAAGTACTTGTAACTTTCCTTTATGCTTTGTAACATTTGTAATAGAACTTGAGAAGCAATATACAACATTCTTGAAAACCAATTACTTGTGTTGTTTGCCATCTTGTTCTGTCTCATATTTACTTGTGTTCATAGCGTCTTTCATTAACAAGTTAACCAGTTCCCTATTTGATCTGTTAAGTGTTCTAAGCAACTCTCCTCATTGTGTTGTTGTGTTGTAAGTGCATACCCTTCACCGGTCCTGCAACACGTATTAACAAACTATGTAGACTAACCTCTTCACCAATTAATATCACAAGTGAGTCCCAAACAAAGCATTGTTATGGGTCATGCTAAAACCTAGGCGGTCGTCACCAAATAGCTCTACCGATTGTATAATCACTCTAGCAAAAATATACGCTTTGTATACAGGGGACAAGCAAGAACATTACATAAAATTTATCTTCCATTTCCAAAAAAGTATAGACTCTTACTTTGTCAAAAACATAGTTGACAAACTCTACCAAAACATTCCTCTTCACTAGACTCTTTTAAAACTCTTTCATTTGCACACCAAATGATAAACATTTTCAAAAGATATTCACATGGCATATTTGCCAAAACCATTTGAAAAAGTTAATAAAAATTTCTCGACATAACTGCCATGATTAGCTCATCAAAACAATAATTATTCCAAGACCCCCATTTTATCCAAAAATGCTCTTAAAACTTTCTTTTATATAACAAAATAAAATTAATATAACACTTGTAATATGTTACATTAGATTTTAAAAAAAATTCATAGATCTTAGAAAAGTTACATTAAGCTGTAAATGTTGCAATAGCCTAAAGCAACTTTATTATCAAACGCTACATTGGGCGCAGTTGCATTAGACTAAAGCAATTATTTTGTTAAATATTACAACCTTTTTTATGTCAATGACAACTTTTTTGTTGACAAATTCAACCTTGTTTGAAAAGTCGCTTCTAAAAAATTGCGTTAGTCTCATTTTTTTAGTAGTACACATAGGTTTGTTTTTTGGCTTTTAGTAACATGTTTCTGATAAGTTAGGCATTTTAAATCTTCACACTATTCTTCAATTACATAATGGCAGTATTGAGGTGCGTGTCCAACTTGCTCTGGTAAATTATATGGAGGGAACGACGAACTTGACCTTGGTGAACAAATGGACTTTATAAAATTGATGTGCACATATCTAGAATTCTTTGTTTTATTTTTCTCATGTATATTTAATCTTAACTTTTTATTTTTCAATTCTAGCTTTTTATGTATAATATTTCTTTAGTTCCTAATTGTTAGTGTTGAGATTAAAGTTCAAGTAACTTTTATGTTTCATAGACTAATGACAAGTCAATAAAGGTGTGAGGTATTAAGTGTAATAAAGTACATGGACTATAACTGTACATTTGATATTTTGTTTGTTAGATTCGGTTATGCGTATAATTGGGAAGAACTTCTAGTTCTTGAGATCAGAGTCTTTGATCATCTGTAATAAATCAAAGTGTGTATTCATTCTTCTTTAATGCAATTCAGTCATAGTCGAATTCCTTTTGATCGTTTGGTTCTTCGGATATTCCGCTTGATTGATAACAATTGGTATTAGAGCCATCATCGGCTACTGATTGAAGAAAAATCTAATTCAATAGTCGATACGATTGAAGAATGGTGATTGGTACAAAATTCGATATCTAAAAGTTCGATGGAAGAAATGACTTCAGTCTTTGGAGAGTTAAGATGCGAGCTCTACTCGTTCATCAAGGGATTGCAAATGCCCTCACTGGAGGTCCATGCAGTTGCCAGAAGACATAACGGATAAGGAGAAGAAGAAACTGCAAGATAAAAGAAAAGATGCTCAGGAGAAAGCACATAGTGCAATTATCTTGAGCTTTAGGGACAGAGTATTGTGGGAGGTATCGAAAGAAACCACTACAGCCGGCATATGGTCCAAGCTAGAAAGCCTGTACATGACCAAGTCTTTGGCAGATCGTTTGTATTTTAAGAAACACTTGTACACGTTTCAAATGCCATCAGGGAAATCATTGGAAGATCATATAGATGAATTCAACAAAATCATCCTTGATCTTGAGTATATTGAGATGGAGATCGATGAGAAGATCAAGAAATTATCTTCTTATCATCTATACCCCCGTCTTATGAACATTTTGTTGACACGCTGATGTTTGGAAGAGATAGCTTGTCAATGGAAGAAGTCACGACTGCGATGAACTCCAAGGAACTGTAATAGAAAGGAGAGATGAAGGAGGTAAGCTCTGATGGCCTAGTTGTTAGAGGTCGATCCGACCAAAGAGGTAAGGGCAAGTCTGGAGGGTCACGCTTGAAGTCCAGAGTTAAACGAAGGTGTTTTGTCTGTAACTCAGACAAACACCTTAAAAGATAGTGCCACCTATGAGGTATAGAGATGATTTGTCAGCATTTGTATTCAGTGTTGATGAAATGGAGAGTTCATTTGAACCTATGTCTTATAAAGAGGCCATAAGTTCAAGTGATAAAGAAAAGTGGATGAATGCAATGAGAGATGAAATGGAGTCTTTACACAAGAATCATTAGACCTCTAGGTCAGAAGTTAGTTGATTGCAAGTGGCTCTACAAAATTAAAGAAGGGCTGCTGGGTCAGGAGCCTAGATATAAGGCAAGGATGGTCGCAAAGGGTTTTACCCAAAAGGCAGGAATTGACTATAGTAAAGTGTTCTCACCTGTAGTTAAACATACCTCTATTAGAACAATCCTAGCTTTAACTGTAGCCCATGATTTAGAGCTGGAGCAGTTAGATGTAAAATAGCATTTTTACATGGGAACTTAGATGGGGAGATCTATATGAGGCAACCATAGAGATTTGAACATGAAAGTACTGAGAAAGTGTGCTTATTGAAAAGATCTTTGTATGGGCTTAAGCAATCACCCAGATAATGGTACTTGAGGTTTGATAGCTATATTGTTTCTCAAGGGTTCAAGAGAAGCAGTTATGACACTTGTGTTTGCTAAAAAGTGTATAATGATACATATATGGTATATCTTCTATTATATGTAGATGATATGTTTATTGCTTGCAAGGATCAGTCACCTATAGCTTTAACCAAGGAGATGTTAAAGTCAGAGTTGATATGAAGGAATTAGGTGAAGCAAGAAGAATATTGAGTATGAAAATAGTTAGAGACAGAGCTTGTGGAACCATTAAGCTGTTTCAAAGGAGCTACTTGAAAAAGGTACTCAATGCCTATTATATGAGTGAGTCAAAGTCTGTAGTTACTCCTCTAGCTATGCATTTCAAGTTAACAAGTTTGTGTTCACCAACTTCCAAAGAAGAAATATCATACATGAATGATGTTCCTTATTCAAGTGCAGTGGGAAGTCTCATGTATCTCATGTTGTATACAAGGCCTGACATTGGTTTTGCTGTTAGTCTTGTTAGTAGATACTTGAGTAATTGTAAGGCCCCATTCCCGGGACGCTCACCGCTGGCCAATCATCGCACATAAAACATATGATTTACCGTTAACATTATTAAAACATTGCAGCAGAATTAATTCATACCATTTCATATCATATAATTAATCGCTTTTGCAAAATAATACAACATTCATAATCGTTACAAAACATCGTTTGTTCGCCTTACTATGAAAAAACATTATCGCAACATAAAATGAATGCCATCCAAAACAAGCCAATAGCCACCCCGTGCCATCCTCAGCAACATCTACCTGCCAACTGGAAAATGCATAAAAGTCAGCGTTGCTGAGTGAGTTCTAGTTTTACAAAAACATTATATTACCTTTCATTCATTAAAACATTTTCTTTCTTTCGCACATGATCACACATCATACGTACAACAAGGTAATAATTATTATCTTCCATCATCATTCATTTCGTACATATCACATGTTTCGTACTTATCGCACTTTTCGTACATTTATTATCTTTTCACTTCTATCTAGATCTTGTCGTATGCTTAACCCCCCTCTTGAGCACAAAGCCATATCATCTAGGGTTAAGCGACAAGGATCCCATATCGCACATATCGCACGTATGGAGTAGTCACATAGACTAACTCCCCCTGTGTGTGAACCCTTAAGGCTTAGCCAAGATCGCACGCTCTAAACACACAGTTAAGCTAACAACTCTCAATGAGTTGTGAAGCTCCTTTCATTTGCTTGCAAGACTTTCATTCGTTCATTCATTATATTCCACTTTCATTATCTTAAATCTTTCACTTTGTTAAGATACTACTTTACGTTCATTATCATAATCACACCACGTAAAGTCACATCATAATACGTAATAAGGAACATAAGAAAACATATCATACATAAGCATATTGCCACATAAACATCACATACCCCATCACACATCATAAACATCATGCATCATACATTCACATACATAAACATATGCACAACAAGCATAAGTCATCATAAAAAATAACTGATCCTCTGCGGGACAACGGGGGTTCGGGGGCGGCAGCCCCTGATAGCGGGGTCCTAGGGGCAGCAGCCCCTAGTGGGGTTCAAGGGGCAACGCCCCTGGCTGGGGCCGTGCTGCTAGGTCAGCGCGAAAATTTTTTATTTTTAAACATTACATAGCATATCTTGTAATAGAAAAATCGATCTTTCTATTAAAACCTCTTAAAATCCTAGTCACTTAAAACGTATATTTTGTATGCATTTCCAGCCCCAAACAAGTTTAAAACCATTAAAATAGGGGATCTAGAACTCATCTGGACTCAGTGAGTAGCTTCTCAATCAAGCTTTCTAAGCAAGGGTCACACTACGCAGCCTGCAGATAAGATAACACCCAAAGGAGTTAACTTCTGCCTAATTTCGTTACAAGTCCACCCCCTTATTTAGGTTTCATCCTTGAAACCTGTTATTCCTCCAATAGATGTGGGTAATGCTGTCTCATCTCTTCTTCGGTCTCCCACGTAGACTCAGATTCCTTTCTGTGCTTCCATTGTACTCGCACAAGTGGAACCACTTTATTCCTTAGCCTCTTCTCCTTGCGATCGATGATCGCCACTGGTTGCTCCACATAATTAATCCTTTCATCCACTTCAATGTCTTTTAGTGGTACGATCATATCTTCGTTGGCTAAGCACTTTCTCAAGTTAGATACATGAAATGTCGAGTGAATTCCACTTAACTTACTGGGCAACTCCAACCTATAGGCCACATCTCCTACTCGAGCAATGATTCGGAAAGGCCCTATGTATTTCGGGCTCAACTTGCCCCGCTTCCTAAACCGAATGATGCCCTTCCAAGGTGAGACTTTCAACATGACCCTGTCACCCACCTGGAACTCAATCGGTCTATGCCGTTTGTCGGCATAAGACTTTTGCCTATCCTTAGCTGCCTTCATAAAGGCTTTGTTCCTTTCCAGCTTCTCAGTCGTAGCCTCGACCACTTTGATGCTCCCTAACTCTTTATGGCCAATATCACCCCAACAAGCGGGTGTTCTACATCTCCTACTGTATAGCATCTCATAAGGGGGCATGCCAATGCTGGCATGGTAGCTATTGTTATATAAGAACTTGGCTAACGGTAAGTGGTCATCCCAACTTCCTCCAAAATCAATGACGCATGACCGAAGCATATCTTCTAGCGTCTGAATGGTCCTTTCTGACTGACCATCTGTCTGGGGATGATAAGCCGTGCTGATATGTAACCTCGTCCCCATAGCATCGTGAAATCTCTTCCAAAACTTGGATGTAAACCGGGTGTCACGATCCGACACGATAGACACCGGTACACCATGGCGACTTACAATCTCCTTGATGAATAGATCTGCGAGTCTCTCAGAGGAATACGTCTCACGGATCGGTATGAAGTGAGCACTCTTCGTCAAACAATCAACTATCACCCATATGGCATCATACCCTTTCACTGTATGCGGTAACTTCGTGATAAAGTCCATGGTGATATGCTCCCACTTCCACTCGGGTATATCTAAAGGTTGGATCTTCCCGTATGGCTTCTGATGCTCCGCCTTCACTTGCAAGCAAGTAAGGCACTTACTCACGTACTCCACTACGTCACGCTTCATACCCGACCACCAATAATCTTTCTTCATGTCTTGATACATCTTCGTGGCACCAGGATGAATGGAGTATCGAGTCTTATGAGCTTCTTCCATGATCTTCCCACGTAGATCCCCATAGCAAGGAATCCACATCTGTCTGAACCGAGTTCTAACACCGAGAGTGTTTTCACCCAACTCCGCGACTAGACCTCTCATCCTCTCAGAGTTAAGACGATCTTTTTTCAACGCCTCATCTTGAAACTCCTTGACCTGCGTCATCACATCTGAGGTCATAATCAATTGGTAAGCCTTCACCTGAATCGGCTTGGGTCTCTCCTTTCGGCTAAGGGCATCTGCCACCACGTTGGCTTTGCCAGGATGGTAATGGATCTCGCAATCATAATCCTTTATGAGCTCCAACCATCGCCTTTGCCTCATATTCAAGTCCTTCTGCTCGAAGAAGTACTTCAAGCTTTTGTGGTCGGTGAAGATGGTGCACTTCGTCCCATACTGGTAGTGCCTCCAAATCTTTAATGCAAAGACCACAGCTGCTAACTCCAAGTCATGAGTAGGATAATTAACCTCATGAACCTTCAATTATCGGGATGCATAAGCTATAACCTTTCCTCGCTGCATCAACACGCAGCCCAACCCCGAGTAAGAAGCATCTGAATAGACTACCAAGTCCTCGCTTCCTTCGGGTAATGATAAGACAGGAGCTTGAGTCAACCTTGCCTTTAACTCTTCGAAAGCGTTCTCTTGCTCTTGACCCCATACAAACTTCACATCTTTTCGGGTCAATTTAGTCAACGGAGAAGCTATCTTGGAAAACTCTTGGATGAATTTTCTATAATACCCTGCCAACCCCAAGAAACTTCGAATCTTGGATGGCGTCTTTGGAGATTTCCATTGCGTCACCGCCTCCACCTTTGCCGGGTCTACCATAATCCCCTCGGGATTCGCCACGTGACCTAAGAACTGAACTTCACGTAACCAGAACGCGCACTTGGAGAATTTAGCATATAATTTCTCCCTTCTAAGCGTCTCCAACACTTCCCGAATGTGACCGGCATGCTCCTCTTCGCTCCTCGAGTAAATCAGGATATCATCAATAAACACAAGATTTATCCAACATCGGCCGACACACTCGATTCATCAAGTCCATAAAAGCAGCTGGCGCGTTAGTTAAACCAAACGATATAACGAGAAACTCGTAGTGTCCCTATCGCGTACGTAAAGCTGTTTTAGGAATATCTTGCTCCTTTACCTTCAGAACCAGATCGGAGATCTATCCTCGAGAACCAACTAGCACCTTGGAGCTGATCAAACAAGTCATCAATCCTCGGCAATGGATACCGATTCTTCACCGTCAACTTGTTCAACTCGCGGTAGTCAATACACATCCTCATACTACCGTCCTTCTTTTTCACGAACAAGACTGGAGTACCCCAAGGAGAGATACTCGGTCTAATAAACTCCTTATCAAAAAACTCCTGCAGTTGCTCCATCAATTCATTCATCTCGGTCGGAGCCAACCGATATGGTGCCTTAGCAACAGGTTGGGCACCTGGTATCAAGTCAATTTGAAACTCGATCTCGCGGTCCGGTGGCACACCTGGTAAGTCTTCTGGAAACACGTCCGGAAAGTTACACACAACCGGTACATTGGACAGTTGTGGTGTTGACGTATCCACATCTTTCACGTAGGCCAAGTAGGCACTACATCCACGCCTCATTCACTTTCCCGCCACCGCCATCGAAATCACCTTTGGAATAGTCGTAACTCGATCACCGTAAATCGTCACCGAACTCCCGTCAGGCGCTGTCAGTCTGACCATCTGTTTGCGACGCATAATGTTCTCCTCGTAGTCCGCCAACCAATCCATTCTTAGGACTACATCGAAACCGCCTAAGGTCATCACGAACAGTCTAACATGAAACTTATGACCTTCTAATTCAATGTCACAGCCTTCTATCATCTCAGAAATCCTGGTAGACTTACCTATGGCAGTTTTTACATCAAAGGGCTCATCAATACTTCTACTCCTACTATGCAACTTAGCACAAAAGGCAGCAGAAATGAAACTCCTACTAGCGCCGGAATCAAATAACACTGAGGCAAGAGTTTGGTTTACATGAAACATACCTGATACGACATCGTGGTCCGCCCTTGCCTCCTCCTGGGTCATAGTGAAAGCCCTGGCGCTCGCCCTCTGCCCTTCATACCCCGCCTTCTTCATCGCCCCAGTTCCCTCATCCCTCAGCTTCTTGCAATCCCTGCTCAGATGGCCGTTTTCACCACAGTTATAACACCTTATAACCCCACACTCTCTAGCCATATGACCAGGCTTCCCACATTTGAAATAGATGTTTGATCCCCATTTGCATTCTCCCGAATGCTCCTTCTCGCATTTACCACACCTCTTCGACCCCGCACCGGGTGTGACCACACGCCGGTCATCCACCTTCGCAATCTTATTGTTTGGAGCGGCCCCGCCACGTCCAAACCGCTTCCCATTCCAGTTTCGGTCACCACCACCTTTCTTGCTCACCTCAGTCACCACCACCTCTCGCTCATCATATAATCTCCCAGCCAGATCAACAACCAACCTAAACGTGCTCAGTCGGGATCCATCATGTGTCTGCGAATATCCGCCGGCAAGACCTGAATGTACCTCTTGATCTTTCGCGACAGAGGTGTCACCTGATCCGGCACCAGTCGTGCCATCTCGTTAAACTTGGTGGTGTATTGTTGATGTGTCATAGTTCCCGCCTCCAGCTGCAGGAACTCCCTTTCCACCTTGTCCAACTCCCTATGAGGACAGAACTCCTCAATCACCAACTTCTTCAGCTCTGCCCACCTCATCCTTCCAATCGCCCTACTACCCTCGCCTTGGACGATATTGTCCCACCAACACAGAGCCGAGTCCACAAAGGAGTGGGCGGCGAACTTCACCTTCTGATCCTCCCAGCACTCGCTGATGTCTAGAACAGCTTCCATCTCTCTCACCCACCGGTGAGCAGCAGCAGCAGTGCCATTTCCATCAAAAGTCGGGGGCTTGCATCTCTGAAATGCCCTGTAGTTACAGCCTCGTGCAACTTCTTGCACAAGCTCCTCTTCCAA
>CM046036.1:76756998-76766998 GCA_025215565.1 Flaveria ramosissima
TTAGGGTCTAGGAGGGGGGGGATTTTTTTTTATTATTATTATTTTATTTTTTTTATTATTATTATCTTATTATTATTATTATTTATTTTCTTTATTTTATTATTATTATTTATTTATTATTATTATTATTATTATTATTATTATTATTATTATTATTATTATTATTATTATTATTATTATTATTATTATTATTATTATTATTATTATTATGATAATTCTAATGTAAATATTGAACTTATGTGACCACCAAGTTTAATTTAGCAATCAACTTGTATTTTAATGTATATAATATAATAATATAGCATATCCTAAGTTAAATAATTAATAAAAACTAGGCAACAAAAGCAATCAAGAATTGCAACTCAATCAACAAAAGGAATAGACGCAATCCAAAATATAATTTATTAGAATATATAAGAACACATTTATTTAATTTATTATTCACTTGATTTCATTTAATATAATAGTAATGATAATATTATTATTATTAATATTATTAATATTATTATTATTATTATTATTATTATTATTATTATTATTATTATTATTATTATTATTATATTATTATTATTATTATTATTATGATAATTCTAATGTAAATATTAAACTTATGTGACCACCAAGTTTAATTTAGCAATCAACTTGTATTTTAATGTATATAATATAATAATATAGCATATCCTAGGTTAAATAATTAATAAAAGCTAGGCAACAAAAGCAATCAAGAATTGCAACTCAATCAACAAAAGGAATAGACGCAATCCAAAATATAATTATTAGAATGTGTAAAGAGCACATTTATTTAATTTATTATTCACTTGATTTCATTTAATATAATAGGTTAACTTTGTAGTTGGTGCAACATAAGATTATTTTGATTTCCTTACTTTCAGTGACCTATACAAAAGTAAGTTGTTAGATAATTTAAAAATCTTTTGTTGTTTGAAACAAGTAAATGACTTCTATACCCTCTTTTTAGTTACACAGTCAAAAGTTAATGAAGTCATATTACAAATTCTTAAAGTTCCCATAAAAACCTAGGTGTTTAATCTTTAAAGTTCTCATAAAAACCTAGGTGCTTAATCTCTACCACTATGCATGTACATACATAGGCTGGTTTATGTAAGAAACGTTTTTTGTGTACGAATGTATGAAGTTATCACGATGCAACACATGTATATGTAAACGACGGGTATATGCGTAAGTATACACAACATATATATCTAATGTGTAACATATTGCTAGTTATAACTACACACTGTTATGACAAGGCTTATATAATACCTAACTCATGTATATATCTCGACCACAATTATGGCACTTATAAAAGTTCATGCAATCCAGGAGAAGAACCCCGTCTTGCCAAACTAAAAACATAAGTTTATACTTTATTTACATATATTTCCAGGCCTTCCCACCCACACCTTTTCTCTTGTGTGTCCTTAGTTATCTATCCTAGCCCTTTTAGAGAAATTTGACAATTTGGGTTTAGGCCTTAGGGATAGGTTCGGTGTTGATAACATCGTCATAAACTATCCTTGTAAGTACCACCATTGACACAAAAGTCTTCCGTGCATTGGCTTATATATAAGTGCGAACCTTTCGTGATAACCCTTGAATGTAACATTTCATTCTTCCCTCCTCTTAAAGCATTCACAGCGCAATTCTTAAAAATATATGAGTGTGTTTGGTATCTTATATGAAATGGTTTTAAGTGGTTGCGAGTGAAAGAGAGAGAAAATGTTATTGTTGATTGTTATATCTGTAAAATCACTGTTCAATGTATATAAATTTTTAATAGTTTTTAAAGTGGTTGTGAGTGGAAAAGAGATAAAAAAGTAATGATAAGTGTATACAAAATATTATTTAATTAAAAAAAAAAGTATAGTGATTTTTAGTGTAATTATATAAATAAATATAATGAATCTATTGTGAATGCTCTTAGTTAACTACATATGAGACTGGGCGGGCTATTTTATTGAATCTGGAAGTTTACTACAGTGAGTCATGTTTCTAGCCTAAACCCATGATACTCATCTTCCATAATATTAATATTTTATCTGAAGGCATAACTATTTAATGATTAGCTTCTTTAAATCTAGCCACTTCATATTCTCGAGTTCATTAACCTCGTTAGTTCGCTTGATAGTCTGCCACTAGATCAAACCCTCAGACAAAATAAATGTGCAACAATTTGATAACATGCTATTGTTGGCATTCATTGATCTCAATGACCACTTCCATATATAATATTCACTTGAATGTGGCTATAGCACTGTCCTTTCATCTAATGGGGGTGGACTACAACCTCTAAATGACCGAAAAATTCAACCATGGGCAATTGTAACATTACTCGTCATCACTATTTTCATCACGATTGTTATAGTTTTCCTTTAAGATTACTCTTCGACCAACCCCTTATTGCTCTTCCCTCTTCTAATATCAACACTAACAACTCTCTCCAAAGTTGGTGTTTCTTTATTTTTGTAAGCCTCTATTTCCAGGAGACCTTATAGTTGGATTTACACATCGGAAACATTAATCTTAAACTAACATTTCATTAACTTTAGGCACCAAAAAAATTAAAACCTTTCTATAAGTAGATTCATTACATCATAATCTAAAAACTTAACTAAACATAACTAACTAATCTAGGATGCTAGTCATGCACATAGCAAGATACAGCTCTTTAATCCATGCCAATCGACCGTCTTTATTCAATCTTTCATATGTTATAAACTAGTATGTGTAACGCCCGGAAATTTTATTTGAAGCCGCCGAAAGAAGAAAAAGAAATAAAGTTCAAAGTCGAGGGACCAAACTCGCCAACGAGAGAAACTTCGATGAATGGGAGTATAAAAGGGGGAAGACACCCCATTCTTGTCATTTTTCAGCCAAAAAGAGAGGAGAGTAGAAGAGAAGGAGAAAAAGAGGAGAAAAGCTTGGTTCGGGTGGATTAGAGCGTGGAAATCATCGTGTAGCGGGTCAAATCGAAGCTCTACTCGATGGGAACGTTTGTGAGAGTTCTAGGATCCCTCTTTTACACGTTTTCAACTGATTTTGGGGATGGAACACATCTGAAAACCCTTTTTTCGAGTTTTGGGTGTAAACTCGTTTTTATGCATGTGTGTATGTGTATGGTTCCTTTGGGGCTTGATTTCTTGCTTGGTTATGCTTGAATGAGGCCGTGGTATGTTTCCCTAAGGTTTAGAATGGTTGATTTGAGCTTAAAAGAGGTTTGGAAGAGGTTGGAGGACGAAAACCGTCGGCTGCAGTCGGGATGAACTACATTCTGCATCAGCTAGAGCTAGGCGACCGACTGGAGTGCGATTGGAGGCCATAATCCTGATTGGCGTGCGACTGAGGTCCATGCGCACGATTTCCATGCGACTGAGGTCCATACGCATGAGGGTCATGCAACTGAAGTTCATGTGCTTGTAAGGCATGCGATTGAAGGAGTGTGCGACTGAGGTTCATTTGCACGAAGGTTATGCGACTGAAGTCCATGCGCTTGGAGGCCATGCGACTGAGGTTCATTCGCACGAAGGGTATGCGACTGAAGCCCATGCGCCTAAAGTCATGTGACTGAAGGCCATACACATAGAAGCTATGCGACTGAGAGTCCATACGCATGGATGTCCATTCGCCCATAGGTCCATTCACATAGGGTCCATTCGCATGATGTCCATTCCTCTAAGTGTTCAGTCGTCTAGAAGGCCTTGCGACTGGAGGGTATCCATGCGCCCAAGTGGGGCTCGTACGCCCGAAAGAACAACGGTTTATCTTATGACCTTCGAGGGAAAGTGCAGTTATGGGTTTTGACTCAGAAGGTTCCCGTAGGCTTGTGTAAGTTGACTTTCGAGGTCATAGACGTTATGTTGGGCATGTTGATGATGATGATATGTATGATGTTATGTGTGATGTTATGCCTGGCGGTGCTTGTGATGCATAGTATGTATGATTGATGCGTGTGTATGATTGATGCGTATATATGATGATGCCTTGTATGGTGATGTATGTATGTTTATGTTATTATTCCTGTTATGTATATGTATCTTTCTGTGGCTTTGCGTTGAGCGTTAATGTATGTAATGAAAGTATTATGTAATGTAAAGTGGAAGATAATGAAGAGAGAAATATGAGGAATGAATGCATCATTAAGGAATGAATGAGAATGTGAAAGGCTCGCAAGCGATGTGTACTAAAGTGCACGGCTCTAAATGCCTTAAGCTCAACCGCGTGTGGTTCAGCTAATCCTTAAGTGTGCACGCAGGGGTTCCAGTCTTTGTGACTGACCTTCGGTATGGTGCATGGTGTAGTACCCATATTGATGGGGGTGTAGTACCCATATTGATGGGGGTGTAGTACCCATATTGATGGGGGTGTAGTACCCATATTGATGGGGGTGTAGTACCCATATCGTTGGGGGTGTAGAATGTCATAGTACCCATATGTTGGGGGTGAGGAATATAGTTGGGATCTTTGTCGCTTACCCCGGTGCTGGTGCCAGGCTATGTGCAGTGTGGAAGTCATTTATGAACTTCGGCCCAGTAGCCATATTGTTTGGGGCATAGCTGTTGACACTGATCTAGAATGTGATGATATAACCAATGTAATGATCCTGAACCTTACCTTAGGTACTGTGACCATGAGGTGCTGTGCACCGTTATAGAAGGTCTATGATAGGCCTAGGTCCAGTACCATGAGCATGAAGGGTAAAGTTCATGGTTTTAATGGAAAGAAAAGATGTAATAATTAGCGAATGAATGAAAGTAAGAACGTACGAACGAACATAAGTTAAAGCATGAATGAAGGATGAAGGTAATAATTATATTATCTGTATGTATGTATGTTGTGTGATCGCGTACGAAGTTAACGAATGGTTTTATAAAGGAAGTAAAGTATGTTTCATTTAAAACTAGAACTCACTCAACAACGCTGACTTTGATGTGTTTCCAGTTGGCAGGTATGTTGCTGAGGATGACACGGGGCGGCTACTCAGCTTATTTTGGGATGACATCCATTGTTATAATGTTTTTGTAATGAAATGTAAAATGATAATGTGTAATGAACGATTGTTTTATTTTGCAAAGCATTTTGATGAAATGAAATTGTTGTTTTTAATGTTTCCGCTGCAACGTTTTATGAAAGTTAAATGTAATTATATCTTTTATGTGCGATGAGAAACCAACAGTAAGCGTCCCGGGAACGGGGCCTTACAGTATGCATACAAAAGTTAACGTTGCTAAGTGAGTTCTACATGTACTTTAGCAAAATATTTTTAATAAAACTTTAACTTTAAATTATATTGTGACTGTTACTTTAAGTTTATTGTGACTATTACTATATCTTTAACTATGTGTTAGCTTTATTGTTCATATTATACTTTAGTAGGTATCTGGATTTTATACTTCCATTTTCTTTATCTGTAAGCTTGAACAAGTGCAAGACTTCTTTAGTTACCACCGAGCTAACTCTTTAACTGTATATATTTACTTTACCTATACCTAACCAAGATTCGTACAAGACTCCTTTAGCCATTGCTTGCATAGTACGCAAGACTCCTTTAATTGTCACTTTAACGAATCCAAGACTCTTATCTCTTGCCAAATCACAAGGCTTCCTTATGTAACACCCGGTTATTTTTAAAAGACAAGATATAAAGAATAAAAGAAAGAAAGACAATAAAGTCCAAGTAGAGGGACTAAAAGTGTCCAAAAGGACAAAATCTTTAAAAAAGTGGGTGTAAAGGTGGCATGGCCGCCCACCCTCATTTCACATCACCATCTTCTTCGTTTTTAGAGAGAGAGAGCAGGAGAAAACTCTTGGCTTGTAGAAGAAGAAGAAGTGAATGAATTCAAGGTAAGAATTCGTGGTTTTTACATGTCTATGATGGGTTTTATTCTGGTTATGTGTTTATGTGCTTATGGGTTGTGTTTGTGCTCGGGTGTGTGTGTTTTTGGATGTTGTTTCTAGGTGTTTTGAACTCTTTGCAAGCGGGTAAAAAAGGAAGAACACCCAAGTTGCACCAGGTGAGTTTCTAGACCCCGGTTTTACTTGTTTTTAAACTCTCTTGGGGCTGAAAATGTATTAAAAATATTTTTACAAGTTTGTGTATGGTTACCCGTATGTATTATGCATGATTAATGTTGATTCTTGAATGCTTATAGGTTGTTCATGTTTAGAATAGCCATGTTAAGCTTAGAACAAATGGGTTTGATGAATTGGGGGTTGAAAACATATTAGGAACATAATATGCAGAAGGTTCATACGCCTGAAAATACCATAGAATATTTTAAGTGTAATCCATGCGCCCAAACAGTAGCCCATGCGCCTAAGATTAACTTAGAAATGTTTTAAGTATAGCCCATGCGCCCCAATAGTACCCATGCGTCCGAATGGCCATGCGACTAAGTAGTCCATGCGCCTGAGTTCCTGTAAGGCCCCGTTCCCGGGACGCTTACAGTTGGTCATTCATCGCACATAAAACATATAATTACATTGCATTAAGAAAACATTACAGCGGAAACATTCAAAAATGACATCACGTTTCATTATAATTACTTTTGTCAAATAATACATCATTATCCGGTTACAAAATTCATGTTTGCATTACATCACAAAAGCTATATAAGTGGATGCCATCCCAAAAGAGCCGAGTAGCCTCGCCGTGCCATCCTCAGCAATCATTTACCTGCCAACTGGAAAATGTAATAAAAGTCAGCGTTGCTGAGTGAGTTCTAGTTTTAATAATAAAACATACTTTACTTTCATTAAAACTATTCTTTTTATCATGCGATCATTCAATATACGTATACATAGATAATGTCATTATTAACTTTCATCTCATTCATTATCTTCCATTCTTTTCGTTCATTCTTTCTTCCGAGTCTTTTGCGACAACATGGTCACTCACCTCAATGGCAATCTCAACGATTGCTCGCTATCCGAGTCTTTTGCACCCCTAGGGTTGCTCACCCCAATTGCCCATCACGATAGCAAGCTATCCGAGTCTTTTGCAACGACAAGGTTGCTCACCCCAAGGCAACGTCACGATAGCACTTTACTCGAGTCTTTTGCAACGACAAGGTTGCTCACCTCATAGGCAATCTAAATGATTGCACTTCATCCGAGTCTTTTGCAACACAAAGTCGCTCACCCCAATATATATGCTTGCAAGCCTTTCTTTCGTTCATTCATCATTCATTAATGCATGCATTCTTACTTCATGTTCCTCTTTCATTATCTTTCACTTTACATTACATAATACTTCATTCATTCATTCATTCATTCATTCATTAGCATGACATGTAAAGCCACAAGAAAGATAAGCATACATCATAATAAGGAACATATCATACACATTCATCATCATCATACAGGGCAACATCATACATTCATAATATGCATAAAAATGCAACACCATCATCATCATGCCCTACATGCTCTCTAAGGCCATAACCATTCCCTTACATTCTCTTACGGGTTACCTTATGTCAAAACTTACATCTGCACCTTTCCCCGAAGGCCAGAAGTCAAACTACACGTTCCTTCGAGTGCAACAGCCCTATTCGGGCGTATGAACACCCTTCAGTCGCATGGCCTCCATGCGACTGAACATCATGCGACTGGATTCATGCGGATGGTATTCTGTGCGAATGAACATTCAATCGTGTGTATGGACCTTGTGCGAATGGGATTACTGCGAATGGGCACCTATGCGACTGACCTCATGCGAATGGACTCATGCGACTAAGCATCAATGCGACTGAACCCTCAGTCGTACAATCCCCATGCGACTGGACTCCCAGTCGTGCGACTGAAACCTTAGTCGTGCGATTGAACCCTCAATCGTGCGAATGAATCCCAATCGTGCGAATGACCCTCAATCGCCCTCATTCGGCCGTATGGCCTTCATTCGGTCGCCTAGCCCTAGCTGATGCAGAATGGAGTTCATCCCGAACCCAATCTGCCATTTTCGGCCTCCAAGCTCATCCAAACCCATTCTAAGCCTAAATTAACCCTCCTGGACCTTAGGAATGCATACCTTAACACCATACAAGCACACACAAGCCCGGAATCGTACTCTAAACGCATCATACACATCACACCCAAATGGGTCAAACACATACACACACAAAAACGGGTTTTGAACATTTTCCAGCCCCAAAATCAGTTGAAAACAAGTAAAAGTGGGGTCCTAGAACTCACACAATCGAGCACAAAGACAAGCACCCGAATCACCCGAAACACCACTTTTTCTTCTTTTTCTTCTTTTTCTCTTCTTTTCTCTCTTCCCCTTCTTGAACCCGAAAATGTGTGAAGTGTGGGGAGAGTGGGCTGCCCTCTCTCTACACATATCACCACATTTCCCAACTTTTCTTCGTTGGCGAGTTTGGTCCCTCGGCTTTGAACTTTATTTCTTTTCTTTCTTCGCCGGCTTCAAAATAATAAATTTCCGGGTGTTACAGTTCCCATGCGCCTAAGTGTTCCATGCGCCCAAGTACCCATACGCCTGAACAGGGCCCATGCGCCTAAATGGTGCCATGCGCCTAAACCCTTAGAATTTAATGCAGAATGTTTAGGAGTCTGTGCCTTTAGGGTTTTGACCGAGGGTTGACTAGGGTATATTAATGATGGGTTTCATACATGATAATGATTGATTATGATTGCCTTATAATTGTTTCTTCTTATTATTATTGCTATTATTATTATTACTTATGGAATGTGACTTTGCGTGGTATCTCTATTATCGTAACGTAAAGTATATTGTAATAATAAAGAGAAAGAGCAATAAAGAAAAGAAGAGGAACATTAATAAAATGTTAACAAGTCTTGCAAGCTTATAGGAGGTACACGACCGTGTTGTCGTTAGCTCAACTGTGTTGCGGGTTAGCTACCCTTTTATGCATACAGGGCCAGTCTTGGAGATTGGCAGGACCCTTGTAGCGTATCCTGGGTGATTGGGTCGGCCTTGTATACAGTACACATCACCCTTTCGAGGGATACAGTTCACCCTTTCGAGGGATATAGTTTACCCTTTCGAGGGATATAGATGGCCCATCACCCGTTTTCCATCGCGCATATAGTTGGGGTATTGCTCATTGGTCCATACAGACAGTGAAAGATAAAGAATAAAGAAAATAGAATAAACAAGGCATACAGTAAAGAGAACGAACAGTACATGTTCATATAGTTAATGCGTGCTCGCATATACAGTAAAGAGTTGTATTTTAAAAGAAAAGAGTATTTTCATATACAACGTACAGAAAGTATTTTATTACTTATAAAACTAGAACTCACTCAGCAACGCTGACTTTTATGCATTTTCAGTTGGCAGGTAATATTGCTGAGGATGGCACGAGGGTGAAGCTACTCGGCAGGGAAAGACTGACATCCATTCATAACTATTATTTCTGTTGTTTTGTAATGCAATTAAACAGTTCTTTTGTATTCGATCAAACTATAGTGTATTGCTTAACAACAGGGTTTAATGAAATGAAATGAATGGTTTTTGTTAAAATGATTCCGCTGCTTAAGTTTGCAAATTTATAATGTTTAATGTATTTAATGCTGTGAATGACCAACTGTGAGCTCTCCGAGAACGGGGCCTTACACCTTAACACTTTAACATCTATAATTTTGCTTTAGCACGGTGACTATTCTTGAATTATTATTTAAGTTTATTTATTATTTCACATGTGAAACTATAACTTGAGATTTCTTTAATTATGGTTAACTTTAGCTCTCTAACTATACTTTAGCTATGTCAATACTTTAGAACTTCGTAATTTATATTACTATAGATCTTTATTTATGACATCCATTGCCTTCATATCATATCATATCATATCATTACTTTTATTACTTTAGACTTTAATCTTTGTTATATCCTTTACACATATGCATGAGGATCTCTATGTGTATGAGTTACGTTATCTATGTGTATGAGCAACCATGTCAGTGTATGGGCAACCTATATGCACATGAGCAAACATAT
>CM046036.1:76771998-76970544 GCA_025215565.1 Flaveria ramosissima
TTTACAACTGAGTTTGCAAAATAACAAGTTTTAGAGTTCATATGCTTCCTAAGCCTATCGAGGATGACTATCCTCATAGCTCGAAAAGCTTTCAACTAGCAGCATAAGTGTACTAAAAAACAAATGAAACATAATTTATAAACAAGTAAGATAATATGCATCATAATATGGGTCGTATTTTAACAAGAGTCTTGGTGCCTTCCATGGCTTCTATAACCACTCACCGGCAATGGATGGTATCCCCCCGATCGTCACATGGGTATGGGCGCATCACGTGGACAAACTGTCCTAGAGGCAATTCACCCCGCTAAGCATTACTTCCTAGTGAATTCACCCACTCCCTCCCCCGAAATTTTCACAACCATTAACTATAAATGGATCCAATCATATGCCCACCAATATAATGCATATTGTGGCATTCTTGTTTATTTCAGTTGACCAGACATATATATTATAAGTATAAAACAATCATGATAAGTCACCTACGCTTAGTTTGGCATTAAATGTAGCAGAGTAATTGGAATCCTCGATTGAAATACACTTAGATGTTTAACGAAGAAAAGGATTGCGAAAGGGGTAATCATCACCGAGTTTAGCTTCAGGTTACTAGTCATAGTTTAAGCATAGTTGACTAGGTTATAAAACCTTACTTGAAGGTGCTAGACGTGAATTGATACTTTGGGAATGTTCAAAGGTCTCTAATGATAGTTTAAGAATAAGGTTTTCCAAATATGCAATTGAGCTAGAATCGGTTTTCTATTAATAAGGCCATATTAAGACTCGTTATGGACCGCAACAAGATTGGATGTAGTCGAGATCGCCTTTAGGAGACTAAAGCTGACACGTGTTAGCTACCTAGCTACTCTTGAACTACCACATCCATTACGGCCCGCAACAGCTTTGCGTTATGGTTATCATTACTTGGTCACTAGCCACGTGTTAATTCGTTGATCCTTGTCATCACGACACATGTAGGATATCATTTAATTTCACAACCCTTACATTGCAGCCTGCACACCCCGACGATGTGGTTCTCATTACATTTTCTTCAATTGTGGCCCGTGACCTTTACGAGTTGTGTTTCACATCACCCTTTAGAAAATCTTGGCTATTACCTTTGCCTTTTTAAAATTTTGATGTTAACCTGGCAGCTAGATCCTAGCCACGGGCTTTGCTCCTTAGACCCTACAGAAGCTACCGCCCATTAGACCCCACTACTAGGGTGCTGCCCCCAGACCCCGTTTGTTTATACTAGGGGTGCTCACTAGCGTCTTTAATATTGTTGTGCTAACTTAGTGTTAATAGAACAATATCCTCACTAATAAATAAGAAAATAAATAAATTTTTAGGAACTAAAATATTATATGTATATATATTTTTATTATGTGTATATAGGGTTAGGATCATTATAGAATATTTTTTTCAGAACTAAAATAACCATTGATTTATATAAAATGTTAGTCACAAACCATTACATAAATGTAAGTTAACGCTCGTGATATTTAGTTGTTTTACATAGTTTATTATTCATGTTTGATATATGCATATGTAAAAAAGCTCAAGTATCGCTGAACTTAATTTACATTTATGTAAATCAAAGGTTCTTTTGGTTTTGAAAATAAAAAATGGTTTTGTAATGATGCTTACCCTTTGTGTATATATGTAAATATGTATATGCGCATGCACACACACATACATTCTCTTGTACCTTTATCTATTCCACACACATCAAAAACCCTAATACTATACATCTATATACCTTTTCTCTATTTCATTGGCCGCCACTATGTTAAAACCGTTAACCAATGTTCCGGCCCACACCACCATAACATCAACTAACATCCCCTATCGTATAATACCCAAAACACCACAAAATAATCAGTGGCTTCTAGATCTAGGATTTCAAAAAAAATCACCCATAACACCACCTCCAATGACCTGAATTCATTAAAGTCGACGAGGATGACAGTGGTTTGTTCTAATCTGAGGTGGTTTCATGGTGGATGTTAATAAGTTCAATGGTCCTTATAAACCACCTCTCTTTTAGCCTATCACTCCAATCAATCTTGATGGCAATGTAACTTTTGATTGGGAAGTCTAATACATGGTCAGGAGATGGCTTGGAGGCTGTGATGGTGTTGTCAATGGTGATTACAGACGAGTTGGTGTTGGTAGAACGACTATGGTGGAAATGTTATTTGCGTGATGAGGCGAATATGGTGGTGTTGTCGCGGGGTAGCTGTAGTGGTGGTGTTGCTAAAGTGGTGGGGATAATTGTGGGTGGTGGAGTGGAAATGGATACTAACAAAGAATAAAGATGTAAGGATATTAGGAAGTGATAGAAAAAGAAACCTATTAGTCTTACTTAATATATTAATGAGTTACTATAATTCAGTTGTTATCTTTTTACTTGTTAGTATGGACATATAGGTTATTTCATACTAGATTTACAACATATTTTTAGCAGTATTAGAAACATTGACTAGAATTAAAAACAAAATGATACCCTAGAATGAAATATAGATTAAAATTGCATAGTGGCTAAACTACAATACAAAATGATAGTTTACTCAACACAAAAAGATACCATAAGGCTAGCTACAGTTAGAACACATGACCTCTTCCTTAAAGGTATGCACACCTAACCATGGATGTTGGGCTATCTTTTGTGATTTTTTGGTTCTGATTTATATGTGTAATAGCAAATGAGGCAATTTAAAGTGGTAAAGATACTATTCAAGTTGTTCCTGTTAATAAGAACTAGTGGAATTCTCTTGCGTGGTGCAGCATGAATTATATATATATATATATATACATAAAAGAAAAAGTAGCGTTAATAGTAGTACAAGACTGTAACATCTACCCATTTTGAAAAATAGAAACCCAAACCCGAATCCGTTTGGGTCAATTTTGGAAAATCAAATACATTAGTTAGAAATTTAATTTATTTTAATCCTTCAAAAATAATAATAATACTATTTATTCAACTTCCATTTATTAAATCAATTCATGGTAATTTCATGATTTATAGAATAAAATTTTATAAATTCATGAAATTTATTTGTCATTTATGAGTTTTAATTATAAAACTAAAATAAAAGATTAAAATATAAAGATCATTATTTTTACAAATATGTAAGGTCTATAAAAGGTTACTAATATTTATAGATTTGAAATATTCAATTAAAATACATAATCAAATTACAAGTTCTTATTAGATTTATAAAGTCTACAAAGATTTAATAAAAAAGAAGTTATTAAATTAAAATTAAAGTTTTAATAAATTTAAAGTTTAAATTGTAATTATTCTTTTATTTATTTAAATTATTTAATTTTATATTTATTTCAAATTCCAATCATAACCCCCTTTTAAAAGACTTATAACTCACCATTAACACCATTCATAACTTACTCCTAACCTCAACTATAAAAGCAAGCCTTACGCCTCACTTTTCATTTGCTCATTCTCTGAAAATCTCACTCTCATATCTTTCTTTCATCCGTTGGTTATGATCAATTTGAAGGATTTTATTTTACAAGAAATTTTAAAAATTCTTAATACCAAGGTAATCTTTTATTGCTTTTATATTATACATTTTAATCATCATAACATTCAATTGTTCTCATGATTTTATGTTCTTACTATTATTCTTTCTTCTACCAAATCTATTTTTATTTTAATCCTTATCATTTGATCATTAACATTTAAATAATCACTAATCTTATAACAATCACTAACATTCCTAAATCAAGCTAACAACACACTAACATAAACAAAGAATCCTGTTTGCATATGGACGGCTATGCCGCCGCATTCGGTTATTCCACAAGATTATTTTCATAAGTGATGGCTATGTCGAAGTCTTAGAATATTTTTATAACTTAAATGAAGACTAATATACCATATATTGACATAATAAAATGTTCTAACCCGTTTCATGCTTTAACGATTTTAAAAGTGCACATAAGTGCCTTATTACAATTCTGGCAGAATATAATCTTATTTCAACCGACCATAACTTGATTATGACAAAATAAACTTGAGTAAAATCAGACTTCAATGTTATTTTCTTTGAATTACCTTTTCAACGACAGTTTATACGTCTTCAAACTCAATCGGACGACTCAACAATAGCCTTCACAAGATAAGTGCGCATTTCAACACCTTCTGTCTTGTGCTGCTTGTTTGACCTATTTAAAGATCTTTTCATAAAATTGTTTCTGAATGAAAGTTTTTTCCGGGAGACTTTGAACTAAGCAAGTATAAATTTTTATAATTTTATGAAACCATTTTCTATTTTTAAAACCTGTTCAAACACATACCAAACATTCTGTCCAAAAACTAAAATTGATTCAATAATCTTTTTTTCAATCTACCTTTCGTTTTTTAGCATTCTCTAAACGTCCTAATTTCTTGTAATGAATTCCAACCTCAAGCTATTGTTCTTTTTATCATTTAGGATAACACCTTTGACTCTTGACATTCAAGTTTTCTTATGTACTCTACAACCATCACTATACTTGTGAGTTTTCCATGTGAGTATTTCTATACCCCTTTTTCATATTTTCACACTTTGGGGTGGAACATGTTACCTTATAATCGTTGTACTTGTAAAAAGTTTGATTCTTGTAAA
The DNA here is from genome assembly GCA_025215565.1 of Flaveria ramosissima. Taxonomy (NCBI): domain Eukaryota; kingdom Viridiplantae; phylum Streptophyta; class Magnoliopsida; order Asterales; family Asteraceae; genus Flaveria; species Flaveria ramosissima. Next base: position 76,776,633 of record CM046036.1, read on the forward strand.
CTTATGGCAATTCACTTGTATGTTGTGGTTAGTTGATCTTAGTAATTACCATGTAATGTCAATTATATGTACAATCATTAACTATTGCTAACCTGGCGACGTCATAGATCTATGGGCCTGACAAGCCTGCTTGGTTGATTCAAGTACACTTAGCTAATCGTATATACTTGTAAATGTTTGAGACTTGTAAAACTGTCAAGGTTTGATTGTGCATTCTATCTTACATCCCTAGTTACTTTGCTCTCTAACTTATAACATGAATTGCCATCTTTTATATACTTATGCATTGAAAACTATGGAAATCTCACCAACTTTCAAAGTTGACCCTTTAATTTTTTAGCATGTTTCAGGTTTGATACTTGAGGATCTCTTCGTGCTCATATAGGACTTGGACTTAGTTTAATTGAAAATCTTATGTTGTTGTTTATATCTTGTTTGTATTGTAATAATTTAATTGTCTTGTAATGTTCAGTAAAAATGATATTTAATATTATTTCAACTTATTTAGTTCCATGTGCTATGAACAATGTTTCACATTCGTCGCCCCGATGATTCCGCCGTCGGTCGGGGTGTGACAAAGACCTAACTAAAATGAAAGTTATAAGCAATAAAATAATGTTGCAAGTTATGATATACATTGTCATGAAGATGAACGTTGAACTTTAGGTAGGAAATCACATTTTATAAACGTCTTTCTCCTATGTTATTTCCATTTATAACCCCCTCCCTCCATAATGTTTTCTTATTCATACGAAAAGAAAAGGAGAGAGAGGGGGAGAGGGGGAGAGAGAGGGTGGGGGAGAGAGAGAGTGTGTGTGTGTGTGTGTGTGAAAGAGTGAGAGAGAGGGTGTAAGCGGGGAGATAGAGATACCAACTATAAGAAAAATCAACCAGTTTTTTAGTGATATTTAAACAAGAGTTCAATAAGTTCATGTGTTCAAGGTTGCAAGGAAGGTTTATGCATGTGATTGTGTTTAAGATCGTTTTGATATGTTTCAAGTAAAAAAGTTAGGATCTTGATGAATTTTTAGATCTAAGTGGTGTTTATAAAATAAAAGAAAAGACTGTTAAAATAAAATCCATTAAAGTTTGGGTTGTCTCTAGAATCAAATTCCATGCTAAGGAGTGTTGGATGTGCTACAGTGATTTTGATAACAGCTTGAACTTCAAATGCTCAAAGAACAAAAGGAAACAAAGAGAAAGATGAGAGAAGAGCCTGCAAAGTCAAGAGCCATCTCCAAGAGAGTATGAAAAAATCTGTTGACAGACAAAGGATGATGAGCTTCTTGAAGCTGTATGGATTCTCCGAAAGGAGACTTGGCCCTAGATCTCTATCCATAATGTATGAGCATATCAAGGTAATCAAGCAGAAGATCAAGAGTGGAGAGCTAATGGATTTACACTCCCCTCCAAGTCAAGCTCCACCTGAAGTGGAGGTTAAGGTTGAACAATTTGAGACAACACAACCTGGACCTGCTGCTGAACCTCAGCAAGCTTCATCTTCTGATCCAACAGGGTCAAACTACCTCTCCTTCTGAACCTGTGAGGCAGGAACACCCAACTGAGCAAGACAAAAGTAATCAACAAGGTGTTGTAGACCAGTCTTCTCAGTTAAAGTCTTCTAAGAGGAAGAATAGGATGGCTTTCAAACCAAAGTTAAAGAAGAAGAAGAAGCCTGAATCATCCACCTCTATACCTCAGGCTGAGTCAGATCAACCTGAGGAAGTGCATGAAGAGGCAGCCCAATCAACTCCAATTCAAGTGGCTCCTCTTGCAGCTGAGAAACCCATCTTATCCTGGACATTTACAACTAATCCAGAGAGATGGCATGTGATCAGAGATCAAGATGTTGAAAATGTCTACACATGGCAAGACTTATTCAACCTACCTCTGCATGATCTCTTTGAGATGAGAAGATATTATGAGAGTCTGAGTGATCCTGACCGACTGATGAAGAAGGGCATGGTCATCATCATTATGAGGACTGTCAACAGTTGAAGATCTTCAGATGTTTTGGTAGCATCAGCCTAAGGGGAGTTTGTAAAGATTTCTATAAGTCTGATGCAGTCAAAACATCCAAAGTCTCTCTGTATACATGCACTGAAGAACAGAAGTAGAAATGCTTCGGAAGTTTTACACCATGCACTATAAATATTCTAAGTGTAAAATCTTCTGAAGCCAAGACCAACATCTTCCGAAGCCAAAAGTGAAGTCTTCCGAAGCTTCAAAGACAAAGTCTTCCGAAGCCAAAGAGTGAAGACAAATTTCTTCCTAAGACTTTTGAAGATATGCCTTTATCTGATGTACTTTACCATAAAGCTGGACCACCTTTCCGTTGCTACTCTGTAAAGTCACCAACTTACATGAGTTGGTGAAAAGGTCCATGCTTTTGGTAACTGTACATTGAGGTTTTGAGCTAGTGCTTTCTACTTTATGTACTTTTATCCTTTTTGTAATATATTAGGATGTGAGCTATGGTATGTCATAGTCACTAGTCAAAAGATAAATCTGCCTTTTGACTCTACATTCGATTTTGTAGTTGTCTAGTCATATGTATCCGGCTGACTTTCAAAGTATGGCTGGCTGTAGGATGTAGTATATGTATCTCAAGTATTTGTAACTTTCCTTTATGCTTTGTAACATTTGTAATAGAACTTGAGAAGCAATATACAACATTCTTGAAAACCAATTACTTTTGTTGTTTGCCATCTTGTTCTGTCTCATCTTTACTTGTGTTCTTAGCATCTTTCACTAAAGTTAACCAGTTTCCTATTTGATATGTTAAGTGTTCTAAGTAACTCTCCTCATTGTGTTGTTGTGTTGTAAGTGCATACCCTTCAACGGTCCTGCAAATATTAATGTTAAACTTTGTCAAACTACAAGAAGTTACACAAGAAGATGATTAATATAAAGGAACTAAATAAAACTTATTATTATTACTAACATTAAATTATGATCTGATTATTTTATTACCCATTCTTTATTATCAACACTTAAAACACAAGTATAAACACCTTATAATATGTCAATCTCTACTAGATACAAGGCAAAACATTAGGTTTAAACGAACTATATCCTTTCATTAACTTTAAGGATATCTGTTTCTAGTCACTACTCGTAAAATAATCAAATCTGAGTCGGATGATCAAGACTACGTGTAAACCGACCTTTCAAAGTCCCCAAGGGCCATTGAACAATAGATGCGTTGACTTCATAAATCTTTTTATCCAAAACACAAGTGTATAAAGTACCCCACCTCAGGAAGAGTAATTCATGTTGTATGTTGGTTCAGTGGCTAAATGTTTGGTGGCAATAATTGAGATGGGCGGTGGAATCGATCTTAAATAACACGCTAATACATACCACATGCTTATGCCCATAAGTTCGTGGCAAATATTACTTGCAATCATTGCAGGTGAGAAACACGTGATCAAGATATATCCCCAATAATTCAATATTGAACTATAGGCTCACGGCAAGTCAAATAAGATATGGTCAACTCTCTCCAATCAAAAATAGTTTAGATACCATTTTAGGGTTTCTCATTAAAAGTTGTTGAAGATACCTTATTATCATGATACTTTTTACTGTAATACTAACTATTTGTAAAGGGTGATATATTCCATGTAATCTAGTTTATTTTAATTTTTTATTAAAGGCAGTCACATCCTTTATAAGAGTAAAAACCACTTAAGTTTCAATAGTAAATGGTTCATAAATTTCGTTTAGTTTTAGTTAATTGACCTAAACCCTAGTTTACTTTTTATTAACTTTGTTTTATTTTACAAGAAGGCATACTCAATGTAAACGCTATTGATTAACAAATAGATTCAGTTTGTTTGTTCGAATTTGACACCAACGTACCTTAAATACTAAGAATGAAACCTCCAAATACAACATATATCGATCAGAAATGTAGAAGAGAAGAATTCTCAACAACAAGATCATTAGTATTTTAATCTTAACTTCAAGAATCAACTTATTAAAGTGATCTTTTTTCCTTGTAATTTTTTGTTGCAAGCTAAACGTTAAATGAAAACCGACATTAGCTTAATTAAGGATGCATGTTAAGAACATCAAATATCATGTAAGAATATCAATAATCATAGAATTTATGAAGTTTGTTAGTACAATGTAGTGAGTAATTCCAAACGTCATGCATGTAAATGTGTTCTCTTATAGTCTTTTACTTGATAAGAAAGAAACTAGCTGTGTTTTACTTTTCAGTATGAACAATTGTGAGTTAAATTATTATAAATGATGAAGAAAACACAATTAGATTGTGAAAATCTGTCACTAATGCAACGTATTTTGTCGCTAAATATCATACACAAATTACGTGACATATATTATATATGTAACACATTAAACATTCAAAATTCACAATAAATCAAACAACGTCCTTGTCAATTAAGGAATCTTATAGGTTAAAGTTGATGAACTTTCAAAGTAGCAAATATCTCAATGGTTATTGGCCACATAAGGTTGTCAAATATGGTCCGTCAGTTTTAGTGCATTACCATTGGATGGGGAAGTTGATAGAGTCTCCATCGGTATAAACTAGGGACTAATATTCGTTTGTTGCTTGAGACACGATAGTTTGAAAAAAATATATGAACTTATTAAAGTTATGGTACTATTATGAATGTAACTTATTTAGATACTTTCAACGTTTTTCATATATTATTAATTGAATTCTTAGTGTGAAACGTTTCAACGTTTTTCTCATCCTGCATGCCATTCTTTCAGTTAATATTAAAGGCATGCTGCCAACCCACTACAAAGAATTCGACCATTAGCGGCGACTTTTGTCGCCGCAAATAATGTATTTTGTCGCCGTTATTACTATTAGTGGTAACAGGTTGCCGCCGTTAAAAAGTCGCTAATTGTCAAATATTTGCCGCTAATTATGTCTCCGCAAAAGGAGGTATTAGCGGCTCCATTTGTCGCCGGTATTACATTCGTTAAAAAATATTATGTATAACCATTAGCGGCGACAAAGTAATGCTCATTGTTTTTTTTTTTACATTTTCATATTTTCAGTTTTACAAACCAACCAATCATACACCTAATCCACATGTATCAATAACACAAAATACACTAGTGTTCATAACCGACAACAATGTTCATACGCACATAAACGTTAAGTAAGTAGGTTAAATATATTGTTAACTTAAACATAAAACTATACTAAAAAACAAAGCTAATCTAGTCATCCAATACGCTAGTCATCCCCCTTATCCGATTGATGTTCGCCAGCTTGATGTGGATCCTTTTGCGAAGTAATAAACTCTGAAAGTTGTGACATAAAATATGGATTTTGAAACAGACTTGAAACTTGGCCGGAAATCGTAGGGGACGGCGGTAGCTAGGCAACATTTGACGCTACTCGCTAGTAGTGGAGTTGTAGAGGGAATAATGGATGTGGAGGGAAACTGATAGGGATATAATCTTTTCAGTCAATAGCGACGACATGTCGCCGCTATTAGTCTTTATGTACGATGCAATGTCCACCGTTAGATCTTGTTTCTAATTAACAGCCAGATCTAAGTTAGTGCGTGTGAAATGGGTCCGTGGCAATAGCGGCGATATGACGCTGCTAATGTGTCGCCACTATTGGTCTTGGTCGCCGCTATTAAGAACATTTCTTGTAGTGACCTTTAATGCATGGACAAGAATGCACGACTCTATTGCCAGTTAAAAAAGAATGAATATAAATGAATACAGAAGTGAAGTAAAAATATCACTAGTAAGATGTAATACATCGAAGTAACAAAAATACTGATATGGGCTGATGATAACATAATCACATAACGTGTAAATAACGACGATAAAAGTGATTAAGTAAACAACGACGGTGATTAAACCACCACCATGTAAATAACAACGATGAAAACGATGAAGATGACGGCAACAACAACATAGATCATAAATCTAGAACTATTTCATACACCTTGTAACACATAATTAATGGTTGGTGTTAAGATATTGGTGCCAACAACATGCCTTGGGACCCACTAGAAACCCACCTTCGAAACTAGGGGCATGATCAAATTTATAGAATAATAGATATAAGGTTGGAATCATAAGAATACTAAGGTATGCATGATATACACAGGTTACAGATAACGAGGTCAAAGGAAACTAGATTGAGCGAATTGTTTTCTAATTAAAAGTTTTTTTTTTTGTTTTAACCAAACCTTTTTTTGAAACTTATGTGTAAGAGCATTAGAAGTGTGTATGCCAATATGGCAATATACATACATACATGCATGCGTGCGTGCGTACGTACGTACATACGTACATACATACATACATACATACGCACATAGGTTTACACATAACACATGAACAAATAAATAAATAGTTGAAGGATAAAAAAACAAGACTAATTTATAAGTTTCACGCGCATGTTTACTAATCCACTTACGTCTGCTCTCTATACATCAAGAAACTGATCACCACTAGAAAACGTCACACTAATTAGTGATCGCCAAACAAATATTGCCTCACTTAATTAGAACGGAAGTGGTCACCACATATACTAATTGATGATGATGTATGAAAGTTGAAGCATAAGATTCACTTTTGGTATTTCGATCTTTGATCTCTCTTGAAGTGAGAGATGATATATATTGAAGAATAGGGAGAGATCGTGTAAATATGTATATTAAACTATGTTTATGAGGAAAAGGATGTTTAATAAGTCTCGTGAAACTTGATATTTACAAGTAAGAATAAAAAATCCAACAACTAGCTACTGCCCAATCCGTAGCCGCTCAAGCCATGTAGATTGCATTTTTGGTCTACGATCTCTTGAACATTACCTCTTGTCCCAACTAACACACTTCAATTATTTCCATTTAAAAAACTTGTTTAACTTTGTAAAAAGTCTCATATGATCCTTACCATGTTTAGAAGATTAAACACCATGATGGTAAGATTTACTTTTTGTTTATAGAAAAGGGTTATTGGATTTTAATAATCCTAAGTTTTATTTATTGGCCGAGATTAATCCCAACTCAGAAAATGTCTACAGTCACTCCTAACTTTAAACTTATTTTCCTCCAATTATCCCTTACTAACTGAGAGTTAACCATCATTATTTTTTTTGATGAAATGAGACCAACTTTGAGTCATATTTCAACTCAGGACCTCCTAGTCTCAATTAGGTCCGTTTTTCATTGTCTAGCCTCCGTAATCACCTAAAATCTACCTCTAACGAGTCAGGTAGTTCAAATCAGGAGGTGGAGATTGACGGGTTTTTGGTCTGCAAGTTTCAAATTGACGGACCTGATAATGGATTTCAACTTTTCGCTTAGTATTTTGGCCACAAAAGCAGCCTATGTCAAAAAAAAACTAACGAGGTTAAATATCAGTTAGTAAAGGATCGTTTGAGGAAAATAAAATCAAAGTTGAGAGTGTCTGTAAACATTTACTGAGTTGTGATTAAGCCCGACCAATAAATAAAACCAATGTTTTATAGACCGGATCGGACCGGCCGGTTCGACCGGGATTCGGTGCCGGGTCCGGTCCGGTCTGGGGTGAATCGTTTTCTACTGGTCGAACCGGCCGGTTCGTCCCGAACCGCTGGTCGGACTGGGAAACCGGACCGGTTCGGACCGGTTTTTGTATTTTTTTATTTTAATGGGTAAAAACGGGGTATTAAACCATAAATTAGTACGTCGGATATACAAATATAGTTAAGTTTTATATATAACTATAAAATATATATGTAAATCATATATAAATTACTTATATTTAATTACATATAAATATAATTAAAATATAGTTAAATCTGGTCCAACCGGTCCGACCACCAAACCAGTTTGGCGTCTGGTTCGACGTCCGATCCGGTTCTAGAAAACATTGAATAAAACTTGAGATTATTAAAATCCAATAACCCTATAGGAAAATAGAGTTTGATATTTCTAAAAAGAAAATATGATTAAAGACTTCTCTAATAAAAAAATTTTCAACTTAATATTGAAATTTAAATTTTTTATTATTAAAGTTTTCCAAACCCTCCAAGATTAGTTTTAAAATAAACTTAAAAGTAGATTATCCAAAATAAGTTTATTCTTTTATATAAGGTTATTAGTTTTTAATATCTTAACTTTTATTTATTGGTCGTGATTCATCCCAACTCAAAAAACATTTACATACATTCCCAAATTTAAATTATATTTCAACTATGCCCCTAAAAACGTGAAAATAAGGACTTATATTTTAAGTTTCCAATAGAGAAAGATTGAGGTTTTGAGTTTTCAAAACAATGACGGATGCATTTGACTTTTAATGTCTGAAAACCTCTTGTATTGACTTTTTTGAGTTTTATTTTCTTGTTTTATTTTTCTTTTTTTTATGTTAAAAATGATTCGATGATCATCTTCACTTAAGATAGAATGATATATTTCAATATCAATACCAATACCCATTTTTTATGTCTAGTTTCCATCATCATCTGAAATCTACCTCTAACGAGTCAAGTGGGTGAGATCAGGAAATGGAGATTGATGGCTTTCACAATGTGAAAATTTCAAATTGACGGACCTGATGATATATTTGAAATTTTGGCTTAGTTTTTTTGGTGACAAACAATTTACGTCATCAAAAAGCTAGCGATGTTAACTTTCAATTCGTAATGGATTATTGGAGGAAAATAAAATTAAAGTTAGAGCTTTTATAAATGTTTCCTAAGCTGGAATTAATCATAGTCAATAAATAAAAGTTAGGATTATCAAAATCTAATAATCATTTATAATACACATCGACTTTGGATTCCTACACTATTTCATAAAGCATTTATAAGTTTAGAGGTTTAAAACACAAATTTCACATTCTGTTAAAGACTTGTCTCATAGAAATACTTTATCAAGCTTTGTAGGATAATTTAGAGTAAATTGCTATTTTGGCCCCAAGGGTTAGGGTCATTTAACCCTATCAGCCCAAAAACGAATCTTTTGACATATCAACCCCTAACGTTTCATTTCTTAAATATTTTGACCATTAACACTAACTCTGTTAACTTTATACTATTAACTGTAAGGGTATTTTGGTTATTTTCCATCTTAAAGACTATTTATGTAAATTCTAAATCTTTAGGGTTATTTATATTATACTAATTACTAACTTTGTTTGTACATTAGAGTTGTAGGTTATGCTTGAATAGTTGTACTCAAAAACCTCTTGGTCCATTAGATAGATCATCGACTCTTCTGTCCCCTGTTTGGTCTCAGGCGGTGGTTCTCCAGTGGTGGTTGTCGAAGCTGGTTTTCCACTATTATACAATGCCACAGACAAGCCACCCTTGCGAATCCTCTGATCTCCCTTTATCTTCTTCCCCGGTGGAACCTAATCTTCTCTCACGCCGATGAAGGATCTTCCTCTTCAAATAATCCGATTCAGGTAGTGAAATCTTTTTCAATTCATCCTACCCCGGAACCGACACAACGTCCTTTCGGCTCCTTCTCCCCACGCCCCTTTGTACGATTAATTACCATCTCTTTGATTAATTTGATTTTTTTTATTTTGGTTGTTGATTGATGCGAGAAGAATGGTACATGGGTTCGGTCTGTCCTCAGCTTCTACAGTCGTGACCTTCGTCAACATCGGATTTCGCTTACGGCCTGATTTTCGTCTCCGTTGTCCTTGGGTTTTACTCAATTTCCTCTGCCGCCTTCGCCACGAGAAAGTGTTAGCTTCGATGCAACCAACCACTATCAACATCGACTTTCGACTACCAACCATTGTACAACATCGGATATTGGTTTGACCTCTATAAAGGTAGACTTAAGTTCTTTGATTCTGATTTTTATCACGTTAATTTGTTTCTGTTGTAGTAAGTTAGACCTAATGCCTATTTTGTATCTTTTTTCCTTAAAGTTTAGATCTAAAACAATATATGTGTGTTTGGGGTCCATGGTAATCATGTTACATTTCTGTTCATGTTTTTGTTTTTGAATTCATGATGTGAAACAGTGTAATACCATTGATGTTTCACTTGGGGGTGGATGAGTTGTTAATTTGGTTATTTTACCAAGGAATCACCATGTTTGATGTTCATTAGGAGGGATCAGGCTTACGCACAACATTTGGCTTGCCTACTACAGAAAAAGGGTTTAGTTCTCATGTCATGAAGAGGATCAGGCTATTATTTATTGGTATGTTTTCATACATGTTATTTGCTTTGGTTGTAACTTTAATCTTAATATGTTTAATATATTATTGGGAATTTTGCAAATATGATCGACAAGAATCATATTAGAATACATAGATGTAAGCAAACGCTTAACTACATAAGTATTGTTTTTTTCCTTAGTATTTCAACTATTGTAGTTTCTATGGATCTTTGTCCTTTTTTTAAGATCCTTAGAAAACTTCATTTATTTTCTAAAGTTGCAGGATATTATCCCAAGAGTGTGGAAGATCTCTTTTTTCTATATACAAGTCTTTGGTTTAGATATCTAATGACTATGCAACCTGTGGCCCTTTCACTGCCCCGTTCATTGCTTATAACATTTGTCTCTTACATACTTTTCTTGCAGGTTGATTATCACATCTGTTCAACAAACGTACACGAACAAATGATTCGCTACTGGAAGAAGCATTTTGAGGTGAAAGTAGTGCCTAAAGTAAATGTACACATAATGTTACAACTTCAGGCATGTTTTAATATTTAAACCTCTGCATATGGACGTCAGGTATCTGATCCAAGCATATAACTATATTTCATGACCTTAATTTAATCCATGTTGACTACTTGACAATTCTGGATTACAAAGAATTTGATGAACGGCCTACATGCCATTAATGCTAGAAAAGAAGCCTGTGTTTATATAATTTGTGTTTGTATATACTTAATTGTTATCTGATGTGTATTCATTTGTTTATACTCGATTGTAAGTTAATGTTTTTGACATAAATTTTGTTTGGAAGAGAGTCAAGTAAAATATAATACGTTTTCATTCAACACTATAAATTCAAGACGTATTGACATAAAGTTTGTAGCATATGATGCCGCCGCAACGCGCGGGGATAAAAAACTAGTTTATGCATATTTTTAAAATTACCAATACAATCACCACACACCACCACATCTAACACAAACCACTATCGCAAAATGCCATCCGAATGTAGTATCCAGCAGCTCTACCATCGTTGCTCACTCCTCCAACCACTTCACCACCTCCAACATGACCAAAAGTCATGGTGAAAGTAAGCAAGGGCTTTCGTGACGTTGAGTGCGACCATCATTTATGATGCCTTTGAAAACCTAGGTGAAGGTTCCGTTTTCGATAAGAGATTTCTATTTATCAAAGGCTTCTTCAAGCTCTTTGTAATGGAACTTGGTTGGAAGTCTGCGACTTTATGTAAAAAGTTGTACTCAATACGGAGCTCTTTGCCTTCAGAGGTGAGTCTCGTCTCCATTACCCATCTTCGGTGGCGGAGGTGATGTCGGATGAGGTAACAGACAATGACGGTGAAGATGTTATCAATAATGGCTCTAGCGATAAGGAAGATGATTTTGAGAGGTGGAGAACGACCCTAGTGGCGATAATGGTTGGAATGATGAAGATGATTGCTACTGTGGCAATGGTGTTGGATTCGAATGGCATTTTGATGGCATTATGCGGTGGTGGTTGTGTTAGGTGGCGCTCTTGGTTGTGTAAGGTGGTGGTGGTGTATCGTGGGTGTATTTATAATTTAATAATTGTAAATATAACCCTAAACATTTAACATTTACATACATTAGTCCTTAAGATGGAAAATAACCAAAATACCCTTACACTTAACAGAAAAAAGTTAACAAAGTTAATGTTAGGTGCTAAAACAATTCAAAATAAAACGCTGGGGTTGAAATGTCAAAAGATTCCTTTTGTGCTGATAGGGTTAAATGGCCCTAACTTCAAGGGCCAGAATAGTAATTTACTCGATAATTTATTTTATTGTCCTTTTTATAAAATTTTAAATTTGATTAAAGGAGTATTATATCAAAACATTACTTATAAAACATGTTTGATTGAATATATCTTTCTCTCCTTTTTCCTTTATTATATCATCAAAAACTTTTGTATTGACTTTTTTAACTTGATATTGAGCAAGTAATGAGTTGAATTATTCAAATTCTTCATTAAAAATTCTCTTTTACTTGCTCATATGTGCATCATCTTATGAGATCTTTAATATTTTAATATTGTTCTTCATTTGGTTTCACATGTGATCCACTAAATGAGATCTTCAACCATTTATCACTATTCTTGATTATTTAGTAGTATGTGCATGTGATATATGATATTTTTAATGAGCATTCATAAACAAATGTGCTAATTTTTATCATTCTTAAAATTAGGGTCTTATGATTTATATATTAATTCATTTCATTGTTATCTTAGCACATATATATACACGAATACATGCATGCATAATGCATATCTACCTACATGCATAAACTTACACCGTGTGCATCCATGCATGCCTACATTCTCGAATATAATCATTCGCTAGACTACAAATATCCATATATGCATACATATATTCATACTTACGAACATACATACATTATATGTGCATGCATCCATGCACCATGCACACATACATACACTTTACATAATTATACTAACTAGCGGGACTCCGCCCATACTTCACAACGGGTTTTAATCAATTAAAACACAAATAAGCGATATAAATGTCGATTAGAAGGCTGAGAAATTAGAAATAGTGGCTCATTGTGGTTGTAAGCAGACGCTTACCATGCCAAAACAATCAACACAACATCTATGTGTTCATCATTATCGCTTATCAACATTCAAGATTCTCTAAAGGCAACATGAGAAACTATTACTGATTAGGATTGTTTGCCAAACCCAGAGAATATTAGGTCTCACAATCATCGATATCAGATCACACTTAAGAAACACAACTAAACAATATGATTCTGGAATAGAAAGCTCGAAGATGGTGGTTCTTTATTGTGACATCTCGTAATTTCGTTAACTTGGAAGTTAATTTTGTTAAATTCTAAAAGGGGTTTTTATGCCATTTTGAAACTTTGAGGTTTATTATACTTAATAGTTAAATTGGTGATTAACAAATTAATATAATAATGATAACATTATAAGTATTATAATGTTTATTTATTTTTAAGATGATGATAACCTTAAATAAAATAATTTTCTTTCAATATTAATAATACCGATAACCATAATAATATTAATATTAATAATAATAATATTAATAACAATAATGTAAATGATAATAATATTGAAAATAATAAAGTTATATAACTTTAAACTTGTAATTAATATGTTTATTACATAAAATATTAACACTTTAAACTTCAGGGGCCAAATTGTAATTTTGTTTAAACTAAAAACTAAACTTTGAAATCAACTTAACAAAACATAAACTACAGGGACCATTTGTGTAAAAAAAACAGAAACCAACCCCCCCCCCCCCCTGCGCAACCCCGCACTTCCGGCCACAACTCCGACCGCGGCTCCGGTGAGCTCCGGCGAACCCTAAAACCCATTAAAACCCTCGAATAATGAACCAAAACCGTTCCCAAACCGTTCGTGTACTCATTTCGAACTTGAAAGCACCTTTAATTTCGTTTAAACAACAGTTACAAGCTCGGTTCGATTGTGTAACCGAAGCATTCTTAATCACAAGGCCGTTCGAGCCTTAAAGTACAATAATAATCTAATTAACTCAACGAAAACGATCATTTGTTAACCTATAATCGTATACAAACCTCAATTTTACCTAAAACACACCTGAACATCATTAACGACATTCATCTTGGTCGCGACCTGCAATCATGGTGTTCGTCAACCTTCGGTCGATTTTAGATGAAATTGACAGAGGGCTTTCGAACATCATAACCTTTACAAGCTTCACACAAGATTAATTCGAGTATTATCAACGTTTATGTCATGATCGATGCTCAACCCAGTCGCGACTCGAATGTAAACTCGAAGAGCATCAATTCGAACTCAAAAACGTAAGTTTCGTACTTCATTATACTCGATTTCATTCACTAAACAAAAGCCCTAACATTGATTTGATAAACAACATCAATCTGATGTTCAATTTAGATCTAAATCAAACTAGGGTTCTTGAGTGATTTGGGGGATTATTTGGAAGTTGGTTTTTATCAATTTATTTGTAACTTAAAATAGAATCTGGGCTTTAGCCCAACCGGTTACCACCTTACCTCATATGCAAGAGGTCACGGGTTCGAACCCGGCCTCCTGCATATATTTTTTTATGGCTTTTTAAGCCTTAAATCTCTTCTAGAAAATTTCTATAAATTATAAAAAAATAATTTTCATAAATTTTTAACCTTTAAATTAACAAAATGATTTTTCTGTAAATTTATTTTTTTTAACAAAATGCCTTAACATTTTATTATTAAATTTTAATTATTGTCATAAGAATGAGTTTATGTAAAAATTAGATTTTTACTTAAATCATTAATAAATCGTACACCTTCTTCGATTAAAGTTTTATGTTAATAACAATGAATTTACAATTTTGTAAGAATATTTCCTTATTGTGCAAAATAAGTAAATAAATACATATATATATATATATATATATATATATATATATATATATATATATATATATATATATATATATATATATAAGTATATATATTATTAAAAACTAAATTGGCTCACAAAACTCCCTTAAATCCTAAGGAACTTAGTTCATGTTTAATTGATAAACCTTATTATTAACCTAAATCTTGTTATATTTATATATTTAGGTGTGCCTTGTGACTTTTGACCTTGGAACGACATTCATTATTCTTATTGAACTTCATTTTATACTTATTTGATATGTGAGTTTTCCTTGTCCCCTTTTTACATTTTTCACACTATTTTGGGGTGAAACATGATTGCTTATACATGATACACTTATACACGTTTGAGACTTGTAAATCACATGCAATTCAACTTATTATTTGTCATGGTTATTTTGTGTATTGTAAGTGTTTATATGAGATACATAGTTTGTTTACAATCATTAACTATTGCTAGCCTGGCGACGTCTTAGATCTTTGGGCCTGACAAGCCTATTTGGTGCTAAAGTCGAGGTATTGCCGACTCCTAGGGGCCGTACGCTTGTGCACTAGGGAACCAAATACACTTAGCCAATCTTTATACTTGTAATCAAGTCGAGGTTTGGTTGTAACGATATGTGTTCTATAACCTTACTAGCTTATAACCTATGACATGAATTGCTACTTGTAACTTTTCATATTATGTATGAAAACCTTGGAAACTCACCAACTATTTATAGTTGACCTTTTATTTTTATCATGTTTCAGGAAAACCCCCAAGTTTTGAAGTGAACTTATGTTGCTGGCATATTCTAGGACTTGGACCTAGTTAATAAACAAAATAACTATGTTTGTTATTTCATGTTGAAACTTATTTCATTATTGAGACTTATGCTTGTAATGCAATTTTGAAACTTATGTATATTATATTTGGATTTAATAATAGCGTTATGTGGCTGTGAACAATCTTAACCCTCACATCTCGACGTTTCCGCCGTCAAGGTTGGGGTGTGACAGATTGGTATCAGAGCCCATAACTATAGGGATTTAGGTTATTAGAAATGGTGACCTAGACTATAGTTGCATGAACCTCATAGAAAGATCCTTATACCTTTGTGCTTACATGTTGTTTGCATGCTACATAATGCTATGCCTTTTGTGCAACTTGATGCCTTAGCATAGGATTGCCTAATGTATGCTTAAACTTAGTTACTTGTCTCCCTAAACTTAACTATAACTCTTTGACCCTCCCCGACAAATGAACTTCCTAAACTTATTCTCAACGACACGTGGAATCTACACTTATCGTCGTGGGTTTAGTTCCTTAGACTCTATGTCTAATCTATGAAAATCTCATCAAGGTTTTGATTTCATAAACCAAAGAAATTTGTGTGACACATAGACACCTGTATTCTGGATTTCCTGGCAAAAAGGCCTTCGGGCTAAGGCAAGCATATTGTATAAATCTCATTGTGAGACCAGTTATGCTTACCTGGGGATTTCTGGGATGAGTGATAAACTACGGTCAACATACACAAGTCTCTATGGCAAATGGGTCAATTTACCTTGACGTGTCAACGATTCCAAATGGTAATGCGTTACCAAATGGAACCATCCTCTTCGTATCTTAAAAATCTTTGATTCCTTGAACCGGTATCTCTACATTCTTATCATACATAATGTTCCCGTTAATATTGAACCTAACCTACATTTCAACTCTTACGTTTAAACACCGTATACGTTGAGCGTTTCATGTAACTAATTCTTGACCAACGTGAACATGAATCTTAATATACCCAAAGATATTGGGAATCTAAACCGAATGGTCATCAAAAACTTTAAACCGCTACTTGTGGTTCTCAAGTCTCCTTAAGGATGTGTCCCATAACTAAGAACATGCAATGCTATAGGTGGAATTCTTACGTCTCGAGATACTTTCTCTAGGCAAAGTGTAAATGGTGATTTGACTCGATCATTGAATCCATTTACTTGACTCGAAACCCTTGAGATGAGTGATCACTTATAAGTACGCATGTCTTTAATAAGGTTATGGTTGACCTCATGACTTGAGGAGTTCATGTATTTTTTTTCAATTGTGAATCGAATGTTCACATCTCGTCGTGATGTTGAATCACTCTTGTCATTGATTTAGTCTTTCTGATTTAAACCATTCAAGATTTGAACACCATCATAACTAATTCTGTTACCTCGAACTTTGACCTTAAACTTTGTAAGCATGATTTTTCCTTTTGTTACATTGATGTAACTTGAAATTTTCCGAATTCCTAATTGATATTATTTTCCTTTCGTCGGTAAATCAAATTCCGTACCGTCTGCACCGTGAGAGATGCAAGTGTTTGAAAGTCAACTTATGACTAAGAACACCCGTATCTCCTAAATGATTCTAACTCATCAAAACAGGGGTGATTCCCTTACTTTGATGATTCTCTATTCGTTTTGATAAATGGTTTTCAATTGTGTGTTTTATGAAATTTCATCCTCTGAATTAGAGTGATCTTCTTATCCCGAGGATTGACTTCAATTATTTTATTTGGAATGGCATTTCACAAATGACATGATCTCACCAAAATAGGATTGAAACCCGTACTTTGGTGACAAATGTCAATCTTCGATCGTTTTCTTGCTATTATGAAATTCAATTATCAAGATAGGCGTGAATTCCATACCTTGATGATAATATCATCTTTAAGAATTGTATTTGTTCAAATGAGACGACTTCATCAAAGTAGGAGTGAATTCTGGATTTTGATGAAGAGGTTCATTTTGTTATATTTTGTTTTGTAGAACTTCACCGTTAAGATAGGAGTGATTTCCCTTACCTTAATGGTGAGTTACCTTGTCTTATTTCTGTGGATCCTCAACAAGGAGTTGGGATCGAATTTTTCTAATTGGTAAGTTAGCGATCATACCTTGGGAATGCACCATCAAGTTAGGAGTGAAAACCGCACCTTGATGACTATTCTCATTTCTTGATCTCCAACTTATCAAGGTTTTAATCAAGTGACAAGGAACATGTAGTAACTTGAAGGGTGAACCAATGTTAGTGTTTGGACCTATCAAGCCAAAACATGATTTCTGAACTTGAAAGGAGACCCGATCACTCTAGGTTGATTTTGATTTCGAGCTTGGAGCATTTAAATTCTTAAATTGATTTCTTTTCCTTTATCCTTATGTTCTGATTTGATCTAGCTATATCGAACCATTTATTCACTACTTATCAACTTTCATTTTGAGTTATCATCAACACATGATTGTGTGATGGTAGCCTTCTTAAAAAAATCTTTCTACTAAATCAAGACATTGTCAACTTGTGGTTATGTCTTTCTAGTCATACGAATGTTCTCGACTGTACTTATGGGTTTGATGAACTGTGTATGCAAACTATACTTGGAAATTTGCTACCTTGCAAAATATAAGTACATATCCTATTGTTCACGTCATTTCTTAAATCGTCTTTAATCCTTAACCATTGAAAATCATTAAAACACTATCTTGAATTCGATTAACGAGACTCGTTATTACTTACATTGTGACACGGATATAAAGGTTAATAAACCTTCGAACCTTGTGGTCATGGGTTTGGTATGAAAGAAAAGACATAACTTGGTATATGTCCAAGTGTCTCACATTCATATAGGACAACACCTAACCTTCGTGTTCCTGTGAATCTTCTGTTTTATTTCTTATCACCGAATGTCTCTTATTTTGGATGGCATACTGAAAATTGGTGCATTATAGACCAATTGATTAATCCCATATTGACTCATGTGAGATAATGAGTCAATAAATTGACTTGTATCTAACTCAAGAATTCGTATACCGTGGTATGGCGTTAAAACATCGATCGTTATTTTGGATGACCGGTTCCTTTTCTGCTTTTAATAATGTTCCCAACCATCGTCGTGAACTTGTTTCAAAATCTTCGCATATCGTATAATTCTTAGACCAATGATTGGTCAAAAGAGGGATACATATTCATAAGATATGCGTTAAGACCGTTTCATATAGTGACGTTGGGATTCTTAAACCCTGACGGTCAACTTTTCTTATCATTGTTGGTCCTTTATTGATTTCTAGACATCAATTTACTACGAAATTACAGTCTAGAAGTTGTGATTTATGAATCTAAGGTACCACGGTAGCTCGTTATTGTTTTTCGATTTTATCTCAAAACTTTTCGCGTTCGTTATGTTAAGAATCTTGTAGGATTCCATGAAATGAAACATCTCATTTGTAATCAAACGTCCATCACTGTTCGTTGAACACTCACCTTTCATTACAATTCCTTTGTTTCATTTAAGTTCATTTTCAATTTCGGGACGAAATTCTTTTAAGTTGGGGAGACTGTGACATCTCGTAATTTCGTTAACTTGGAAGTTAATTTTGTTAAATTCTAAAAGGGGTTTTTATGCCATTTTGAAACTTTGAGGTTTATTATACTTAATAGTTAAATTGGTGATTAACAAATTAATATAATAATGATAACATTATAAGTATTATAATGTTTATTTATTTTTAAGATGATGATAACCTTAAATAAAATAATTTTCTTTCAATATTAATAATACCGATAACCATAATAATATTAATATTAATAATAATAATATTAATAACAATAATGTAAATGATAATAATATTGAAAATAATAAAGTTATATAACTTTAAACTTGTAATTAATATGTTTATTACATAAAATATTAACACTTTAAACTTCAGGGGCCAAATTGTAATTTTGTTTAAACTAAAAACTAAACTTTGAAATCAACTTAACAAAACATAAACTACAGGGACCATTTGTGTAAAAAAAACAGAAACCAACCCCCCCCCCTGCGCAACCCCGCACTTCCGGCCACAACTCCGACCGCGGCTCCGGTGAGCTCCGGCGAACCCTAAAACCCATTAAAACCCTCGAATAATGAACCAAAACCGTTCCCAAACCGTTCGTGTACTCATTTCGAACTTGAAAGCACCTTTAATTTCGTTTAAACAACAGTTACAAGCTCGGTTCGATTGTGTAACCGAAGCATTCTTAATCACAAGGCCGTTCGAGCCTTAAAGTACAATAATAATCTAATTAACTCAACGAAAACGATCATTTGTTAACCTATAATCGTATACAAACCTCAATTTTACCTAAAACACACCTGAACATCATTAACGACATTCATCTTGGTCGCGACCTGCAATCATGGTGTTCGTCAACCTTCGGTCGATTTTAGATGGAATTGACAGAGGGCTTTCGAACATCATAACCTTTACAAGCTTCACACAAGATTAATTCGAGTATTATCAACGTTTATGTCATGATCGATGCTCAACCCAGTCGCGACTCGAATGTAAACTCGAAGAGCATCAATTCGAACTCAAAAACGTAAGTTTCGTACTTCATTATACTCGATTTCATTCACTAAACAAAAGCCCTAACATTGATTTGATAAACAACATCAATCTGATGTTCAATTTAGATCTAAATCAAACTAGGGTTCTTGAGTGATTTGGGGGATTATTTGGAAGTTGGTTTTTATCAATTTATTTGTAACTTAAAATAGAATCTGGGCTTTAGCCCAACCGGTTACCACCTCACCTCATATGCAAGAGGTCACGGGTTCGAACCCGGCCTCCTGCATATATTTTTTTATGGCTTTTTAAGCCTTAAATCTCTTCTAGAAAATTTCTATAAATTATAAAAAAATAATTTTCATAAATTTTTAACCTTTAAATTAACAAAATGATTTTTCTGTAAATTTATTTTTTTAACAAAATGCCTTAACATTTTATTATTAAATTTTAATTATTGTCATAAGAATGAGTTTATGTAAAAATTAGATTTTTACTTAAATCATTAATAAATCGTACACCTTCTTCGATTAAAGTTTTATGTTAATAACAATGAATTTACAATTTTGTAAGAATATTTCCTTATTGTGCAAAATAAGTAAATAAATATATATATATATATATATATATATATATATATATATATATATATATATATATATATATATATATATATATATATATATATATATATATATATATATATAAGTATATATATTATTAAAAACTAAATTGGCTCACAAAACTCCCTTAAATCCTAAGGAACTTAGTTCATGTTTAATTGATAAACCTTATTATTAACCTAAATCTTGTTATATTTATATATTTAGGTGTGCCTTGTGACTTTTGACCTTGGAACGACATTCATTATTCTTATTGAACTTCATTTTATACTTATTTGATATGTGAGTTTTCATTGACCCCTTTTTACATTTTTCACACTATTTTGGGGTGAAACATGATTGCTTATACATGATACACTTATACACGTTTGAGACTTGTAAATCACATGCAATTCAACTTATTATTTGTCATGGTTATTTTGTGTATTGTAAGTGTTTATATGAGATACATAGTTTGTTTACAATCATTAACTATTGCTAGCCTGGCGACGTCTTAGATCTTTGGGCCTGACAAGCCTATTTGGTGCTAAAGTCGAGGTATTGCCGACTCCTAGGGGCCGTACACTTGTGCACTAGGGAACCAAATACACTTAGCCAATCTTTTATACTTGTAATCAAGTCGAGGTTTGGTTGTAACGATATGTGTTCTATAACCTTACTAGCTTATAACCTATGACATGAATTGCTACTTGTAACCTTTCATATTATGTATGAAAACCTTGGAAACTCACCAACTATTTATAGTTGACCTTTTATTTTTATCATGTTTCAGGAAAACCCCCAAGTTTTGAAGTGAACTTATGTTGCTGGCATATTCTAGGACTTGGACCTAGTTAATAAACAAAATAACTATGTTTGTTATTTCATGTTGAAACTTATTTCATTATTGAGACTTATGCTTGTAATGCAATTTTGAAACTTATGTATATTATATTTGGATTTAATAATAGCGTTATGTGGCTGTGAACAATCTTAACCCTCACATCTCGACGTTTCCGCCGTCAAGGTTGGGGTGTGACATTTATGGATGCAAAGAGTTGTTCATCATGCCAAAACAACGAACACAACATCCGTTTTCCATAGTTATTGCCTATTATTGGTCAAGTAGTGGTAAAAACAATAGTGTCATCATATTAGAATCAATTCAAAGGCAACCTGATTAACTGCTTCTAGTTAAGACTATTTAAAAAGCCTAAAGTACATATTGATATACTTATGAACAACATTTGAACAACAACAAACTATATTAGATAATAGGCAGCATCATTATTTTAACCATTTACCATCATATGAACTCAGGAATCCAAGGCAAGAACAAAAACATGTTATGGTTCAGATGATATGCTTTGCAAAGTCTCAAATGAACTAAGGCTTAACATTATCGATGACATGTTCAGCAAAGTTTCAGATGAGCTAAGGCTCAACATCATCGACTTAAGAAAAAACCAAAATAAAATAGGGTTCGGCACACATGTTTATCAAAGCCTTAAATAACCTAAGATTCATCATGGACACAACAACATACCCAAACCAAAACACACATCAAGAGTAGACTCATCTCAAGTAAACAGTTGTTCACCTTCATCAACGTAATAAAAAGTATCAAAGACAACTAAGTCGATCAAATCAACAACACACAGTCAAAGTTACAAAGAAAACCAAAAAGAGACAACCACAATAACAAAACATGAAATTGAAGATGAAATAATATCAACATAATCGCCTTCACAGTGGAATGCCAGAGACGGCAACTCCTAGCAACACCTCGGGATATCGGTCTTAGGCCTTTTTATCTCTATTTGTAACTGAAGATAGAGGAAGATCAACCCAACTTTGGCAACCACCAATAACACCTCCAAATTGAAAGAGAATAGCGTGAGAAAAAAAGGCAAAAACATAGTAATATTAGTCCACAAAAGCTCCTCATAACACCAACAAAGCCCACCGCCTACATCAAAGAACACTAGTGATGGCAACTCTGGGTTTCGATAGTCATGTCTCTCAATGGTCGTCGGTGGTGCATCTTCCTCCAGCATCTATCAAGATCCTTTTTCTCTCTCTAAAAAGAATGGCGGTGGAGGTGTTAAATGGCGAGATCCAAAAGGTACGGTTATACGTACACATTGGTCTTTGAGTCACCAAAGATAAAGTGAACTCACATAGCAAAAAGTTACACCCCTAAGCTAAAAGAGTAGTACATCACTATTCATTACGTTCCTTTATTAGTATATAAGATAATGATGCATCCTAAACCCTTTGAACACCAATTGGTGTACGGAACACTCTTAGCTTAATTCAAATTAGTTCTTCAACCTCTTGATTATCTTTGGATGGTACAAACATGAACTCGTGAACTTAACACTCTATCTTGTCACATCCCGGCGGAAGCGTGAAATGCTTGGGTGTGACTTTTTGGCTCAAAACACATTGATCACATACAAATTAATTATAACAAGTAGTATAACATAACATCATATATTTCTTTATATATATATTTGGGTTACATTTATAATTCATACAAAATTTGTCTGCATAAAGACTTTTACATAATTTCGTGTAACCCTAGTACAAAAGTGTTTAGTAACTGCTTTAGCCTTCAGTAATAATGGAAATGCGCATCCACTATTATGCTAAGGTCAAACACATTTACAGTTACTTTGACACACGGCTTCCCTATTACTTCACCCCATCCGTTGTATACATCAAATGAAAACATAACACTGTTAGTATTTTGGTTACCTGAAAAGCATACTCAAAACTGTCAACATAATGTTGGTGAGAACATAGGTTTTACTACTAAACCAGATATATTTATGCAACATAAATAAGATTACAACCAAATCTACTTATATGCCAGGTGATTTATAACTGTCACAAATACAAATCACAAAATCAGATAATATAGCATCACAACACTCATCCTGTTGGTGCAGGAAATATTTTCCTAAGTAGCGCTACCTATATTACCAGACGGTTCATCATCCGAATTAATGGTTGTAGCTTATGGCACAATGACAGTATATCTCAAGAAGTCTTATTTATATTAGCATTAATCACAAAACAGTATGCTTTTTTCCCCAAAACTCATAAATGTAAAAAAAATGAGGCCATGAATCTCATCTTAATTCCAGCAAAACCATATAAAATAATTATATGTTAGAAATAAATTTTATTTCTTTAAAATTTTCAGCATTTATTTCTTAAATCAAGTAATAATTTTAAAATAGTAGTTACAACTATCCATATATCACCAAATTTTAACAGCAGTAATATCTTAAAATCCAAATTAACATGTAAAAATTTCAACTACTAATTATTTACAGATAATTTTGTAGAATTTCTATAAAATTTAAATAATTAAAACAGCAGAAATATCTTCGGATTTTCTAAATTTACCAAAATTTACCAGAATCAATATTCTGAAATCTATATTATCTCATAAAACTTTAGGTTACTAACTCATAATAGGCATTTGACTATGATTTTTACCAGTTTTACATAAATTAGCATAAATAGTTAAACATCTTTAAAAATTCCAAAATTCATACATACTTTCTATTCTGGATATCATAATTTGTGTGAATTTTTCATAATTTAACTCACTGTTTTGTTATTTCTTTCAATTTTCTATTTACAGAATATTCTAAAATATAAAACTTATTCATATATGCGATTTAAGTCACGAAATTTATTCAGGAATTTCTATAAAATATAAAGGTTATTATATAATATTTTTTCCAGATTTTTATCAAGTTTTGAGCTTCTAAAACAAATTTTTTCTTTTATTTTCTTAAATTAATTATATAAATTAATCCACCCATTATTATTACATCAAAGCGTACAGATTACTATTTTATATGTTTCTAACATGTTCCTGATTTTTATTCCCATAATTACAGTCGTTTAATACTTAACTCCTTTTACTTTAATAATTCATAAAATATCATAGGTTTTAATCCTTTTATTATTTTATAGAACTTTCAGGTTTTTAGTTTTTGAACCCTTTTTCTTACTGATTTCTAAATAAAATCATGTGTTTAAGAGGTTTATCAAAGAGTCTTGATATTTATACATAATGGGTTAGTTGCATAGGTATGTATAACTGTGGGGTGTGCATGGTCGTTTTGGTTCGGTTTTGGCTTAAAACCGAAACCAAAAACCGATATTTCGGTTTCTAGGTTTTTAAAACCGTTCGGTTTCGGTTTTTTCGGTTTTTGGTTTTCGGTTTTAACTTCGGTTTCGGTTCGGTTTTTGGTTTTTTCGGTTTTATCATTTGTGCTTCAAGTTTTAGAAAAAAATTATTTTAAAGTAATGAATTTAAGCCAAAAACTTTGGCCTAACATTATTTTATTGATCTCTGAATATAATCTATATATTTTTATAATTTAGTTGACATTAAAATTAAATGCAATTCATAAAATATAAGAACAATATATTCAATAAAACATTTTAATCTATCAATTCAAATAAAAAAAATTAAATATTATTCTTGAAACCTAAATATTTAATCTCTTTTAGATAACACACGTTAAATAAGTAACTAATAGGCTAATAATTTTTATAAATATATGATTACACCTCTAAATTTACAAGTTTGATTATATGGTTTTGGTTCGGTTTTTTCGGTTTTTGTTACAAGCAAAACCAAAACCGAATCGAAAAATTCGGTTTTTAAAAAATCATCAAACCAAACCGTCGGTTTTCTAGCGGTTTCGGTTTTATCGATTCGGTTGCGTCGGTTATTTTGGTTACGGTTCGGTTAGTTTGGTTTTTTGCTCACCCCTAGTCACTATAACACATATGTAACCCTTTTAAGACTTGTTTAACATAGTTTAGGAAGATCAAAACCTTGTTATTGGATGAGAGAAAAGCTGAAGATTGATTAGAGATGACTTTAGCTTCTTGCTTGAGGAGAGAGTTCTTGATCTTGAGGTTTCTTCAAAGTTGTAGATAATGATTTGTTTTGGTGATGCAACAACCGAAAAACAAGGTTTCTTGGAGTGAGACGGTGGCTTCAAAAGTGTTGTAATCAAGAGAAGAGAAGGGAGTGATGGTAGTGTGGTTTGCGGTCGTGGTGATGGTGATAGTAAGCCGAGAGAGGGTGAGTTCTTATCACAATTGTCATTTTACTCAATATTTAAGATACCTAATTTTCTAAGCAAATAGTACAAATGTTTTATTCAATAGTTCTTATCATGCCACTATTTAATTAACTTATTCTAATTAGTACATTATTTAATGCATCAGGGAGGGTTCCAGAGAAAACCAATACTTATGTGAAAACCAAAGAAAACCATAAAAACCAATAACATAATTCATAATTTTTTTATTATTTTAATTGTTAAAAGGTTATTTAAGTTTTGGTTACATTTATGTTGAACATAAATACAATAATGATGAGTCTTACATGTACGTAACACTATGTAGAATGAAAAATGGTTACGTATACGTAACATATATGTGATATATGTGTAAAACCATGCTGCGATGAGTTTTACATGTACGTAACAATAAGTTCATTTGATTCATACCCTTATTTATATATACACATACATAAATATAAAGGGTAGTGATAAAAATTTATAAAATATATGACCGGTTTAATTGGTTTTTTCTAGTTTTCACATAACTTTGCGTTTTCTTAAGATCACGTATCTTAATGCATACTATTAATATATTATATAACAATATGAGATTATATAATTTAGTATTATCTTTTTTATACTACTTTTAAATTAACATAGAAATTATATTTACGATTCTTATTTATATCTTAATAGTATTTAAATTAAGTGTTATTATTATTTTATTTAAATGCTAAAGTTATCAAATATAGTATTAGTTTTAATAATAATAATAATAATAATAATAATAATAATAATAATAATAATAATAATAATAATAATAATAATAATAATAATAATAATAATAATAATAATAATAATAATAATCTCTATGGGAAGTTTTGGTATTTAATAATTTTGGTAATCATGACTAGTTTGTTTATTAATGACATATTATCTAACTAATTTCAAAAAAATAAAATTAATAATATAAATAAATAATAATAGTTTACATTTATTATAATAGTTTCAGAACTAAAGATTATTTAATTTAAGTATTAGCCTATTTAAATACTTCAGTATATAATTACTAATTATTTTCATATCTTAACTAATGCAAACTATATTTTAATAATTACTAATGTTTAATTATTGGTCGATAATAATCCATACTATTAATTTGGCCTGTGAGAATCCTAAATTTTGATTTATTACTAATGACATTTTTAATAGCATAAATATCTTATATTCACACTCGGTTTGCATTTATTTTCCGTTTGATTGCTTGTATGTTACTTCATTCCGTTCATAATCATTATTGATAGTAAAATCAAGTGCAATTAAGCAAAAAAATTGTTATAGTTATGTTACTATTACTGTTATCATTAAGAAAAATAAAAGTTGAGAGTGTTATTGGTCTAATTAATACTATGGATTATTATTGGGCAATGCGTAATAATTTGAATTATTAAAATCCAATTTGCCTTTAAAAAGTAATAATAGTTTTATCACTTCCGCGGCCACTACAATCAGTTTTTTTTTTCAATTTTACCCGTTCGTATCCGGTCACAAAACAAGATTACACTAAGCATCACAAAAGTGTTTTAAGATGGATTTGACTGAAAAAGCGATCACTGTTGCCCGGGTTTGTATTCGTGTAAACAAAGAAAGTATACTCACATTTGTTTATTTCCCTTTGGAATATTTTTTTGAAATTAGTCCCATTTATCTTTATACAATTTTGGAAATATCATTATCAACACAATACCTTCTAAACAATGCCTAAGTACTTAGACCAATGTATAACGAACTTATCAATCATAATATATTCCAAATTACGATTTAGAATGTTTACTGAGGGATGATTTCATTGCATTCCTTCGTAACATAATCACAAATACTAACTAATTCCGAAGGAATGCAAAGCTCGTCCTAACACTCATCATAAAGCAGTTTTTGACTAACTCTACCTAACATATAGTAACTTTTACTAACACATTGATTTGGTTTTTTTTCTTTTGACCATAAGAACCTATTACCGGTAAGCTTACAGACCCTGTAATACCTTGCTAACCAACAAGATTCTCTAGTACATAATTAAATACAATTTTCAGTGTCTTGCTAACCAACATGAATATTAGATAACTCCTCGGTTGCACTAGACTGGTGGCATTGAAGATGTTATGACAAGAAGCTAGTGGGATTGCACCAAAGCCAAAAGGTTCGTGCTAACACCTACAAGTCATGGGTGTGAGAAATTTAGGCGAGGCGTTGCATATTTTATGGGAAAATTAATACAAATGACGAAAGAATCCGGACCATCAAATATTCCTACAACCGTCACTAATAATTACAAGTAGAGGTATGACTTTCCGGTTGACCTATCAAAGTCGAAACAAGAATCATAGATGTTTCCGACCTATCATTGATAGATGGATGAATAGAACCCTAAAAATGTTTAACTTTTCTATGAATGGATACAAATATACCTTTCACATCATGTAACAAATACCTTCCATTTTCTAAGATCCTAATTATATCAAGCCTACCCTTTATAACACATAGGTTTGACCTACTGCGTACCCAAGTTGTACCACATGCGTTATCACTTGTACCTTTAGATAAACTAGCAAACTGACAGGCGACATGAAAATCTAAGATCAATATTATCTAAGCTTTTTTATGGCTGTACTTGTATCCAAACCTTATTGATGATGCAAAATCTTGAAAATTGACTATACAATTCAAGAATCACATATATTGTGCATATGTAAACTATTGCTTTGACGACAATATACTTTCTCTAGCTGTTATTTCCCATGCCCATGATAATGATCGCGCAAATTAAAGCCGAAAGAGCATAAAAACAAAGAAAAAAGGTTGGAGCTTTACCTTCTTGTGGGGTAGATAGAGCACTAAGAACATGCAGTAGTACTCAAATGAAAAGAAAAAAAAAAGAATGGGTATGTACCATATGTTGTTTTTGATTATGATTCACCAACCCTACATAATCAATCTGTACCATACAGATAGATGGTAAAAGAGCATTAGAGTTGCTCCATGACAAGCAACAAGAGATGGTGATTTTGTTATACATGTTCTAGATTTCAATACAAATCAGCATCAACTTTATTTTAATTTCCAAATAGAAAAGCATTGGAAAAAAATATTATATAATATGCAAATTATATTTACACATGATAGATAGGGGTGAAGTATTGGCGGGGCAGTTCAACTATTTTTGGGCACTAAGCAAAATTAATAAAATGGGTTCTTTTTACAAACTGATTATTATTTTCGATTCCGATTTGGCAACTTTTAAAGAACCTAACATATAATACTAACAAGTTTGTCTATACATTTTACGAGGATAGATAGCATCCAATACTAAGTTACTAATTATGCAATATTAGTTTATTTATAAAGCCGATATTAAGATGAAGTGAACAATTAAAATTGATTCCACAATATATATTTTTGTGTCTATAATTACGCAGTTCAAATCGAGATCTCATAAACTCATAACTTTACAAGGCCAACTAAATCTTTGGTGTGCTCTCAAATCAGATTCTCAAACCGATGCTCTTTTCGTAAATATAAAAAATAAAAAATAAAAATAAAAATAAAATTGTGCTTAAGATCTTAACATATGAAAATATATAGAAACATATGTATGGTAAACAAATTTTTAAAAGGCACACAATTACACATATTAAAGTTGGAGTGAGTAGTAGGAGAATTTTTTTCTAACTATACTAATTATTTGTTGTACTAGTCAAACTGAAAATCAAATGAAAACTATGAATAACCTATTAAGATATGATTTGTGAAACGTTAAAAGAATCACAATAATAATTGACAAAAAATCATCATCTCAACATTTTTCATATATCAGATATCTAAATTCTATACTAGATTTCTTTTATCAAAAGTTTAAATTCTTTTTCGACATGGTTTCGTGCCACGACATCTTTAAGATATATGTGAAGCACAAGTTGCAATTTACCTTATCTCAATGTTAAGGAGATTGACGGATTTTACGAGCTTACTAGTAACAGATTCTCTGGTGAAAAAGTAGTGTTAGGATTGTATACAAAAATGTTGTTGGGCTAATCTTTATCACATTGAACGATTTTATTAATATGAGTAGTGGAGGTTCACTTTTAGAATTGATGTACACCTTCCTTCGCCTATATAAATGCATGCTCTTTCACAAAATGTTCAAGTGCAAGTGTTAAGTGAACTTAGAAGAGAGAGTTCTTAAATTTGTGAACTGTTGAAGCTCTTTTCATAGAGACTTTGAGAAAGAAGAAAAAGAAACAATGGTTAGTATCATTGACTTCTATCCATCCTAAATCTTGTTTTCTAAAAAACCATAATCTTTATATATCTTGTGAAAACTAGCCTATTCACTTTTGAACCATAAACTCGTATTTATTTGCGCGCTAGATCAATAATGTGTTTTACATCTTTTCAGGATGGGAAGACGAGTTTGACAGTGGCGGATGCAGTAGACTACAAAGGTTTCCCAGCCGATAGGTCGAAAACCGGTGGTTGGGTGCCTGCAGCCCTAATTCTTGGTAAATTGATACAATATTTGTTTCATTTTGTTTAGATTGGTCAAACCTATTTGGGCATGCATGTGCACAAACAAACATAGTTAGCTTATCTGTCTGGCTAGAACAATAATTTGATCAAAAATTGGACCACCACGAGGTTTGTTTGTGTTCTTTTGTGTTTGGAATTTTATATATGCTTCCATTAAACCAATTTTTCTAACCCTGTACATATCTTGAAAGTTATAAACATTTGAATTATTATGAATATTTTATATATCTATTTGTGCTTAAAAATGATCGTCATTTTCACTCTAACCATAGATAACTTGATAAAACTATATACGTTTTCTAATGAAGAGGAAAATTAATATATGCATATCGCGTAATATATATCCACATATTATAGTGATGTACTATTTAATTTCACAAATCGGTTATGTCATTCATCTTCTTCTCTTTCATTCATTGAAATGGAGTGGTAGGTTGTGAAAATTAAAGGTGGTTGTAGGGTGGTTATGTAAGTCATTATGCATGATCCATGCAAAGTGAATAGAATGAAGATGACTTAGAAAATTATGGTGTCAATTGATTACGTACTAAAAAATATTAATAATATTTGCTATTGGTAAGTTTTAAAGTTAAATATGTTTTCTTTGATATTTATTATAAAATAATTAACTTTTTAGAATTAAATGTTTTGCTCTAAATTATCTAAGGGGTTAAGAGAACTACTTGGTATAAAACCTTCCCATGTATAACAATCATACATGCATTCAAAGGTACTTATATACATGGCTTTTCTCAAAGAAGTAATTCAATAATATTCAAGTCAGAACAACCTTCTTAATTAGATGTGAATATTTTACATTTATATGTCTAAAATATATGATAAATTATCAAAAAAAAAGTAATATTTTGTTTTCCAGAAAGTGCACAAAAAAAGGAAAATTTATTCTCACTTAATAAAGGATATCTACATAAAATACTGACAAATGGCATACATTTTGTTTTAATTTCTTTATTAAAAGGAATTTTAAGCAATACTTAAATGATGATCATCAATCAATTTAAACTCTACATTTATTTAGAAAAAGGTGGTAATATTAGTGATCAATCATTGTACGTTGGGGAATAATTGAGATATTTGGGGTCCCCCTAACAAAAAATCCATGAAACATCTCACTCCTGACATTGTAAAAATTGAGAGGTCGATTCCTTATATTAGTAAAAGCCAAGACAAGGTTTAGTGTCGTCAAATCTCAGTCTTTTCGACTCAAACTATCAAACTGATACATCGTAATATAGGAACAAAATAACATAAGTAAGAACATAGGATGTTATTACACGACTCTTGGGAGATTAATTAACGTACCCTTAGAATATGTTTCGGTATCTAAAACATCATAACTAATTAACTTGAATATAACTAATATAAAGATTTTTCTAATAGTAGGTTTAAGTCACTATAGTTGAAATCTCAGTTTAAATATCAGTTTTCACTAGTCTTATGTATTCTCTATATCTGTCACGTGACTAGTGCAAGTTGTGGTCTACCTGATCTTTTAATTAGTTAGCAGAGTATCAGTTGATCCTGTGA
The DNA here is from genome assembly GCA_025215565.1 of Flaveria ramosissima. NCBI lineage: Eukaryota > Viridiplantae > Streptophyta > Magnoliopsida > Asterales > Asteraceae > Flaveria > Flaveria ramosissima. The sequence goes on from CM046036.1 coordinate 76,808,402, forward strand.
AATGTTCAATATAAAAAAATCTAAACTTGTTAATTTTTTATCAACGTGTGTGACAGGGATCGAAATATGTGAGAGGTTGTCGACAATGGGAATAGCGGTGAACTTGGTGACATATTTGGGCGGAACTATGCACCTTCCAAGCTCAACTTCAGCCAATGTGGTCACTGATTTTATGGGAACTTCATTCCTCTTGTGCCTACTTGGTGGCTTTTTAGCCGATGCTTTTCTTGGCAGATTCAAAACTATTGTCATCTTTGCTTCTATTCAAACACTAGTAAGTCTTTCTATCTTTCATATTCCAATCAACAATAACATTTGTGAATTTTTTCATAAACCCTAAAATTTTAAAAAGTAAATAACTTATGCGAAACATTATATTAAACTTGCTTACTATTTAGTTGTTATTTTTTTTAAGTTTATACTAAACTAGGAGGTAAGTATGAAGATTAAAAAGAATTTAGTAAATAATAAATCAGTTTCATAATTATTACTTTAAGTCAACCTAATAAAAATAATTAACTAAATATTAACCAAGTTTTACATGTATTTTATTTAATCACTTAGTTAAAGAAGTGAGATATTTACAAAATCATTTATAGCAACGAAGAAATTAAATAAAGGGTTTTTATTATTTTTTACTACCACTTAATAACTACCTTTAAAACCATCATATATAAATGCTCCAAGATTAATTCAGACCCTCCTAATAGAATTTATCACTTACCATCAGAATGTCTCACTACTACAAACGATTTTTTAGCTAAAGAAAATTATAAATGACTTATTAAAATCTTTGATTGTTTTAGGGTACGATCACGCTAGCGTTGTCAACAAAATTGCCAAAGTTGAGGCCGCCACCGTGCCACTCCAATGAGGTTTGCAAGGAAGCAAATGGATTCCAAATGGGAATCCTCTATCTTGCGTTGTATCTCATTGCACTGGGGACAGGCGGCCTAAAATCTAGTGTCTCGGGATTTGGAACCGACCAGTTTGATGAGAAGAACGAAGCTGAAAAGACACAAATGGCTTATTTCTTCAATCGGTTCTTCTTCTTTATCAGTCTAGGAACACTCACCGCGGTTACAGTTCTCGTGTACATACAAGATGAAGTTGGTAGAAGTTTGGCTTATGGGATTTGTGCCCTCGCGATGTTCATCGCGATATTAGTGATCTTGTCGGGGACTAAAAGATATCGGTACAAGAAGAGTGCGGGAAGCCCGGTTGTGAGCATTCTTCAAGTGTTGTTCGCCGCTATACGAAAGAGGAATATGGATCTTCCTTATGACATGGGCATGTTCTATGAAAACACTACCGAGGGTTCAAGGATCCATCATACAAATCAATTTCGGTAACTTTTAAAGAAATCATATTTAAGTATAGATAATATTAATGCATATAAATAACTAACAAAAACAATATTATTACATCCTGATGTTGAATATAGAAAATTGATTTAGCATATATGTATTAAATTTTAGTGTTTTACAACAATTATTCTTTTATGGGTCAATACCATAAAAGTTAAAAAAAATTAAGTATATTCTCTTAATATTTTGAAAATATTCCATATAGCCTGTTTTAATATATTAAAATCTTTTAACTTTTGAAAATACATGAAAAACCACTAAACTAGCATTTGTGTATTAGATTTTTTAAACTTATATAAAACTCATGCATTTAAAAAAAATTAAAACAATAACTTATTAACTATCAAAGTTGGTTAAGTAAAATGATATAATTTTCATTTGCAAAAATGTTGATAGTCACTTTATTAAAGTTCACGAATTTAAGAGTAAGTAATTATTTAAAAATTAAAAGTTAAACATGTTTTGTTTATGGACATTAACATTAAAAAAATAGTCTAGCGACTTCTTAATTTGTGTAACTTTTACAAATTGAGAGACTTTTATATATTAAAGTTACATCTGACGGATTGACTAATTTGCGAAATTAAGAAAGTATAATATATGATAGTAACTTTGATATATAATACACAATCTAAATCTCAACCTAAATTTTCTTCTTTTTTAGGTGTTTGGACAAGGCTGCTATTGTAGCTGAAGGTGATTTTGTAAAAACTGGCTCGGGTTCGACCCCGAATCCATGGAAGTTATGCACGGTGACTAGGGTCGAGGAAGTTAAAATGATGGTCAGGTTGTTGCCAGTTTGGGCAACAACCATATTGTTTTGGACCGCTTACGCTCAAATGATCACTTTCTCAGTTGAGCAAGCATCCACGATGGAACGATCCATCGGAGGGTTCAACATCCCCGCAGGGTCCCTCGCAGTATTTTTCGTGCTCGCGATATTGCTCACTTGCGCTGTTTACGATTGTTTGATCATCCCATTTTGGAAGAAATGGAAAGGAACACCAGGTTTCACCGATCTACAACGAATGGCTCTAGGGTTGATCCTCTCAACCTTAGGAATGGCTGCAGCCGCGCTGGTTGAAATGAAACGACTGTCAGTGGCCAAATCTGTTGGTGGATCCACCACAGAAAAATCTCTACCAATAAGCGTATTCATGCTCATCCCACAATTCTTTTTGGTGGGCTCGGGCGAGGCGTTCATATACACCGGCCAGTTAGATTTCTTCATCACAAGATCACCAAAAAGCATGAAAACAATGAGCACGGGGCTCTTTTTGTCCACGCTTTCACTCGGGTTTTTCATGAGCAGTTTTCTGGTGTCGGTGGTGAAGAAGGTGACGGGAAGCCATGGCGGAGAAGGGTGGCTCGCGGACGATATAGACCATGGGAGATTAGATTGTTTCTATGGGTTATTGGCGATTTTGGGTGTGATCAATTTAGTGGTGTATCTTGTGGTGGCAGCTTGGAACAAAAAGGATGATAAGGCAACTGAAATGGTGGAGGTGGTTTGATTAATAATAATAATATTTGGTGTTGAGATGGTGTGTTTTGTTGTTTATATTGTCAGTTTTCCTTGTAATGTGAAAAAATAATCATATAAATGGAATTTCGTTTAGTTGTTTAATGGGGTTAGATGCATGGCAAAGTTAACTAGGCTTGAGGTTGAACTTTGAATCATATTTGTTAAGTGTTCTGATGAACTTAATTTTAAGGGTTATGAGTATTTTTTCTTTGTAAGAACATAACTTACATTTACTCTATAATATTATGTTATATTCACTACGCTACTAAATTTAATACGTGCTTTGTTAACAACGGCATCTGAAAACAAGATTCAAACTTAAGACCGTTGCTAGAGAGGAAATATGTTATATTCACTACGCTACCAAATTTAAGGTGTTTTTTGAATGCAACAAGATTGAACTTTAGAGTTTTAATATTATGAATAGAATTTTATGCAACCAAGTTGTAAAAGAGTTTAGATTCACAAATTTTGTAGAAATTTTCCTTAAGCGTAAGTTTTCTAAAAGAAAACCTAGTTAAACAAAACTGTTTAATCTAATTGGGAACTTGGTAACTACTTTTTGAAGAAACAAAGCTTCTTTCCATGTTATAAGAATCGGTGCTTAACATAGTTTAAAAGCTCGGTTCGGCGGTCCGACCGGGAATTAACAGGGGGCGATCCAAAGCAACCCCGGTTCGTTTTCGATGGGTTCGACCATCCGGTTCCTCCCGGTTCGGTGGTCGGACCAGTTTCATGTCTTTTTTTATTTTTTGAGTTTTAATGAGTTTAAGGGTTAGCTAAACGATAAATTGGGATATTGGACACTAGATTATGTTAAATTTTATATAGAACTACAAAAGACCAATATAAAATGCTTAGATTGAATTACATATATATATATATATATATATATATATATATATATATATATATATATATATATATATATACATATATATATATATATAGATAGATAGATAGATATATATACATATATATATATATATGTGTGTGTGTGTGTGTGTGTGTGTGGAAAGGATCAAATAAAAGCTTTATATTTTGTGAAAACTCTATGAACTAATATGAGCTACTAGTTATTAATGGCAAAATGGTAATTAATAAAAGCATAATAAAAAGTTATAAAACAAAAAATAACATAAGAATAAGAAAATAAACCACAAAAATATTTCTCTAGTTCCCTCCTTCATAGAAAATTATATTTTATAAAAAAATAAAAAAAATTCATTTTTTACGGAATTCGTTTTACACATGTGTAGTACCGGATTTACATATGTATAAATCTGACATTAGACATGTGTATAACCAGATTTACACATATATAAATAACAAGTGAATGATTTATTTTAAAAAAAAATATATCAATATAGTAGTCGTTGGAAAGATAAAAAAATACTAAAATTAATGGTGAAAATTTTTTGATAAAATGATGTCATGAAAAAAGTATGAATGTTTTAAAAAAACTAAGGAAATGGCATGTGACTTGCATGTTATAAGAAATGTTTGGCTCACATTGCTTACTAGAGTTCTCACAAAAAAAATATGGTTCTTAAGATAATCCTACCCTCTATAACTATATATATATATATATATATATATATATATATATATATATATATATATATATATATATATATATATATATATATATATATATATATATATATATATAGGGGAGGGTTCAAATGAGAACTCACTTTTTTTGTGAGAACTCTAGGAACCAATCTCAACCACTAGTTTTCAATGGCAAAATGGTAATTAACAAATACATAATAAAAAAAATTATAAAATGAAAAATAACATAAAAATAGAAAAAATAAAAACACAAAAATGTTCCCCTAGTTTCCCTCTTTCATAAAAAAAATTAAAAAAATTTTATAAAAAATAAAAAAAATTCTCGTTTTGTTTTTCGAAATTCTATTTACACATGTGTAATACCGGATTTACACATGTGTAATACCGGATTTACACATGTGTATAACCAGATTTACACATGTGTAAACAACGTATGGATGATTTTGTTTTAAAAAGTATATCAATATGGTAGGCGTTGGAAAGATAAAAAAATACTAAATTTTATGGTGAAATTTTTTTGGAAAAATGATGTCGTGAAAAAAAGTTATGAACGTTTTAAAAAAAGGGAGGAAATGGCATGTGATTTGCATGTGATCAAGAATGAGTGGCTTATATTGGTTCCTAGAGTTCTCACAAAAAAAGTGAGTTCTCATTTGAACCCTCCCCTATATATATATATATATATATATATATATATTGAAAACCATCCTTTTTGTGAGAACTTTAAAAACCAATATTAATCACTCATTTTTTATCACATGCAAATCACATATCATTTCCTCCTTTTTTTAAAACGTTTATAACTTTTTTTCACGACATCATTTTTCCAAAAAACATTCACCATAAAATTCAGTATTTTTTTATCTTTCCAACGCCTACCATATTGATATATTTTAATAAAAAATCGTCCATCCGTTGTTTACATATATGTAAATTTGGTTATAAACATGTGTAATACTGGATTTACACATGTGTAAATCCGGTATTACACATGTGTAAAACGAATTTCGTAAAAAAAACGAGAATGTTTTTTATTTTTATAAATCTTTTTTAATAGTGAAAGAGGAAAACTAGGGGAACAATATGTGTTTTTATTTTTTTTTGTTTTATGTTATTTTTTATTTTTTTATTTTTTTATTATATGTTTGTTAATCTTAGCCATTCATTTTTTATCACATGCAAATCACATGTCATTTTCTCCCTTTTTTAAAGCGTTCATAACTTTTTTTCACGACATCCTAAAAAAAATTCACCATAAAATTCAGAATTTTTTATCTTCCAACGCCTACCATATTGATATACTTTTCTAAAAAAATCGTCAATCCGTTATTTACATATGTGTAAATCTAGTTATACACATGTATAGTACTGGATTTACACATGTGTAAATCCGATATTAAACATGTGTAAAATGAATTTCGTTAAAAAAACGGGAATTTTTTTTATTTTTTATAACTTTTTTTTATATTTTTTATGAAAGAGGGAAAGTAGAGGAACATTTTTGTGTTTTTATTTTTCTTATTTTTATGTTATTTTTTAATCTATAAATTTTTAAAATATGTTTTTGTTAATTACAATTTTGCCATTGAAAACTAGTGGTTGAGATTGGTTTCTAAAGTTCTTACAAAAAAAGATAGTTCTCATTTGATTTCTCCCATATATATATATATATATATATATATATATATATATATATATATATATATATATATATATATATATATATATATATATATATATATATATATATATATATATATATATATATATATATGTATGTATATATATATATACATATATATATATATATATATACATATATATATTTATAGATATACATATATATAGATATACATATATATATATATATATATACATATATATATATATATAATTATGACGTCATTCGGTTTTTTAAATCTGGTCCAACCAGCGGATCAGTAAGACGTGGGGTTCGTTGTCCAAACCGGTTTTGAAAGCATTAGTGCTTAACAAAATGAGTTTTGGTCTCTATAACTTTTCTTCAAGCGAAAAAACTCTTTTATGTTTGATTTTTCTCACCACTTGAAGCTTCAGAAAAAGAGAATTCAGATTTTGACTTTTACTAAGGGATAAATTTGTGGAGTAAAAAGGGCACCTTTAAAATTGATAAAGGTCCGAACGTGGATCGGTCGTAAAGGACACCACTAAATGCAACTTTCCCACCATAAACAGCTTAACTTTTGAAACTAATTCATATTATATCATATGTGTTTGAAAGTTACTTCTGATTCAAGAGAAAACTTTAGACAAGTGTGGTTTAATTTTCCATAGAATCATCAAGGTAAGCTCAAATGGTTAGATATTCATGAGCCAGCTCATTTAAATCCGTGTGATTTACTTGTTTGGATCGATTCGCTAAAGGTTTATAAAATCAAAAATGAGTAATAAGGCATGTTGGGTGATATGGAGATCAAACAATGAAGTACCTCTCATGCAAGTGATTTGAAGAAACATCAGAAAACAAGATGGGATTAATTCAAAAACAATACATAAGATCCTTTAAATACTACTACCAATACTTGGATAATTCAATACCAAATTCTATAATTCCTTTTGGTGATGTAACATTTTACCTTCGTATATTCGTTTTACTCGTGTTTTTATGCAAAATATTTTCGTATAGCTTCGATTAATTCCCAGCATTATTAACATCTTGCATTATGTTTTCAAGTTAATTATGAAGTTATTAGGCTATATCATGACTTAAGTTTGGCTTTGATATTCCTATATGTTTCTTCCATATAAAACCTGAACATGATCTCTCTTGGAGCAAGCTTCATCCTTCATATTATACGACGAGTGTGCAGATATCCTAAGCTTCGACTTGAGCCCATGTCGCCCCTAACGTTTTCCTATCTTTGCCTTCATGACACTACCTTCTAAGACGTATGTCTTGAAAGCATCATGTCCGACAACCTTATTTTGAGCAAGACAAAGAGCCCTAGGTTTGTTTAGTACCACCATTGGTTCTAAATTCTCATAAATTGTAGCTACGAATAGAAACTTGCTTTATAATGTGTTTATGGTTCGTTTTGATTGAATTAAAGTTCACACAAAATAAAATTTTACAAAATATATTTATTAATGTTTGTATCATGTTTCTGGAAAATGGAAATCATGTTATTCATGTTCTAACTTCGTGAATGAATTAATAGGTAATGTTTAATACATTAATGTGCATGGAAAATAAAATAAACACGTCGCAACAGAGAATCTAAAATTTTATAAAGTATCATACTTTAATGATTGTAAGACGAAGACCGAAAAAAGTATAAAATGTCGTATTTTAATTCCTTAATGCCTAGATTGGTTCGTATTGAAGACAACTAATTCTTGAGTGGCATGAAGAATAAAGGTATGATCATGAACATTCAATTCAAAACATGATTGTAGAAATCACTAGGCACCACTCAAGAGGTGATGTACTAGTAGAGATTAATTCAGAAATATTCGGATTGAAATTTATATATGTAATTATTCAAATTTATGTATATATATACACACACATACACAAAATATTTTTTCAAATATTTATATATAAGGTTTCAGTTTTGATCAATTTTGATCAGTATTATCCGATTCGCTGATTGTTAGTCAAATTTGAGTGATTTTGTCATTTGACCGGTTAATGTGGTGATTAGCTAAAATTGCAACCGCAAGCTAGCAATTAGCTAGAGGGATTGATCGCGATTTGAACAACACTTGTTCAAAAAGAAGAAAAGATTGATGAAAAGATGGTTAAGGATTAAGTTATTGATGACAAAACATGGTTTAAGGATCAAGGGAGGATTAAGCTTATGTTAATTTTGAAAATTATAATGTTACTATAGTTGATGAAAACTCGGTAGAAGATGTGGAAGTTGACATGAAAAAATCTAAATCAACTGCGGACATGGGTATAGAAATTTGCAAGAAATGATAATATAGATGACGATGATATGTTGTTAATGTTGATCTTGATGAGTTTAATAGTCTAAGTGATTCTGACAATGGCCTCTAAGCTTGTGAAGAAAAAAAAAAACAAGGAAAAGAGGTTGTAGCAACTATTTTAATTCTTTTTATATTAGACAAACTTTTTTGTAAAAAAATGACATGAAAACTCTACAAAAGGGCATGCCTATGATGCTAGAAGACATGGGCAAAAAAAATCCTGACTTTAGTTATTAACTTACCATTTTGACACAGATCAGGATGTCGATGAGGTGTGGATCAATGTTGGAGAACCACGCAAACACACACACAACGTTGATTTCTCTTATTAGTACGTTTGTGGGGACGTGTGGGAAAGATCTTCGAGGAGCTAGTGGGACAAGCAAGTAAATTAGAATGCGATGGGTTGAAATTGAGGAAAGAAGAAAAGACTAAAATGCCCCTCAAGTGAAGACACGTGATTTTATTTAACGGCAAAAAGATTCAGTATCAGCATTAGAAAGTGAATATATTCGTAAGATTATCAAACTAATAGGGTTACGAGTCTAAAGCCCCATCTTTCAACAACCATTACATGTTTACTTAAATATTATTTACGAACAAATTTTAAAACATCGAACAAAACGTGTTTTAGATCAACCAAACCCGACTTGCGGATCCAATATCCATACAAGTAGTTACTCATTCTGACCCTCAGACATGTTATCTTACTTTCAGACAAGACATCATGTCATCTTTATAAGAATTCAGAAACTATAAAATATAAATTCTGGATAGTCATGTACTCATGTGTGGTGTATGGGCCCAAGTAAATTTAAATCTTTTGTACCTATTAATTGATGTTGGATTCTTGTTTGGGCCAACAGGGCCCACTCAAAAATCATCATCATCATCATCATGTGAATACTAAATACATCACTAAACCAAACTTTTAGTACCTATTATAAGTGTTTCCTATCAAAAACTCTTTCCAAAAGGATCAAATCACTAGATCTTAAATCAAACCGACTGTTTAACCTTCGAGTCGGTGTAAACCAAACCAGACCTGAACAACCCTTAACCAACCCAGTCCGAAACTTTAAACTTGGTCAAATGGTGCGGTGTTCTGGCTCGACCTAGTCCTTCACAATGCTATAATCACTAGAACCCAACTGGTGTACAAAAACTAGTCACTGTCAGAGCGCGGCCCGAGCCTTGGCCATGTCCCAGTCCTAGGATCAGAAAGACCGATCCGGATCCTAAAAACCAATCTTTCCAGGTTTTGCAGGCTTTTCTACCAAATTTTTATTCTTTTTATTATTTTTACCTTCTAAATCGCTAATGCAGGATGCTCATACAATGATCAGTTCATGTTTCTATCATGTCATCTTGCTAACCTAATACATCAAAAAATTTGATGTAGAAGAGAATTATTCATCATTTCTTCATAATACAAAAAATCATAAACGATAAACAAGCTGCAGCCAGAGCGACACGCGTATTAGTAAAAAACAATATCTTTCATTTAAATATCACTAGAACCAAAATACACATTTTTGGTTTCTTCCAAAACACCATAGTAAACAACAAAAGATTCATACAAAAACAAACTGGCACCAGAGAGGAACATTTTGTAAAATCAGCATCAAACCAAACACTAAAGAAGACAAACACTAATAAGCAGCATATGACTAATTCATTAAAGACCAAATTCTAGGCTATTTCATCAATTTACCAAAATAAAAACACAAAAGATATGAACTTTTACGCGTTTATCACGTTACAAACAGATTATATCACTCATAAATTTCAGATAAGCAATCACAAACACTCTCAAAAGAGTTCACTATTGTATCAGAGTGCAATAATCAAATAAACAGTTTTAATAAGCAATCCTAAACAGTAAACACCCTATCAATTCTACAACTCCCAAACAAATATTTTCAAGAATCAAATGTTCATCATATAGTAACACGATAGATCAGACTATCAAGAATCATTAACAAGATAAAACGATGGTATAAGACATATGTAGGATTATAAATATTGTAGCACATATCAAAATAATTTCCTCATAGTCACGTAGACAAAATCCTCAATCTCAAAAGCCCAAGAACACCAAGTTATAAAAGATAAACATGAAACTATAAATAAGACATACGAACGACATAATTTAGTACCTAATAATTTAGTACCTAATAAATCTCTCATCAGTTATCAGCCTCTGATTTTCTGCTTGATTTTTCACCGTCTCGTTCCTCCAACAACTTCCCAGATTCATCATCAGGCTGTGCTGCCTTCTTTTCCGCTTCTTTAGCCTTAAGCGCCTGTAACTTCGCGTGATTGTAATAACCAACCCCCAAGAAAGCAATCACATAACCGAATAGATTGATGGGTGTGACAGTATCTTTAATCACAGACCACGAAAACGCGATCAACAACCAATCTTTAACAACTCCAGCAACATTCATAGTCAAAGCAGAAGTCTTCCCAACAAGCAAAAACACAGCAAGATTCAACGCGAATGCACAAATCGAATTCGTCCCGAATATAAAGTAATCAAAATGGAAACTTGAAGTATCCCTCAACTTAGGAAACTCCACAATCATCCATGGGACTGATAAGAAAGCCAAACAACAAGGTGCAACATAATAAAGTGATGTAATTGGATTGAATGTAATCCCCTTTGAAGTCAACAGAATCTGAATCAAAACCAATCGAGTCGCTTCGAAACAAACAGCACCCAATTGCAACACAACACCAAATGTATTGAATTGAGCCTCACCATAAGCAGCAATCGCAACCCCAAACGAAATCGACACCATATTACTCATCGTTTGCGTCTTAAAGCTCTCTTTTTTAAACAAAACCCCAATCGAATAAACAGCAACAGGCATTAGGGCTTTAAGCATTTGAATAAACGAAACAGAGAGATAAATGTAAGCAGAATTCGAGAGCCATAAGCTAAGAGAGTAAAGCAAACCGATTGGAACCACTGATTTCAGATACACATCGCGAGTCATTTGCACAGGCTCAACAATCTTGAACACATTCACAAGCAAATACGCTAACGAAGAACAAAACCCCATGTGGATCATGGTGAGTGAGATCGGGTACGGCCAGTTGTACATCTTCCGATCTAGGATGTATTTGTTGTAGACGATCACAGTGAAGCTCAAGAAGATCCAGATCGCGACGTAGGTGTACGAAAGAATGATCTTTTTCAATACACCTTCGCTCAAAGCTCCACCTTTGCCCATTGGGTCGATTAGGGTTAGATCTGGTGGGAAATTGATTGAATTTGATGGATTTGATGGTTAAAAAGATGAGATTTGATGTGGGTATTGGGGATTTTGGGGGATTTGAGATGGGTTTTGAAGAAACTTGACTGGGTGATTGGGGATTTTGAGTGTGTGAAGGTGGAAGAATGAGTACATTTGGTTAAATACAAAAGAAGTTGTTATTATGATTATTAATTAGAATATAAATGTAAATGTAAATGTAAATAAATTTACTAAAAGACAAACTATAAATTAATTATTATTGTAACGTATTTTAATTTCTTTATATTTAGTATCGTGTTTTTTCATCAAGTAAAATATGTTTACTATTTAGTGTAGTAGTACGTAAAACATTTGAGATAGGTAATTTGATAATTGCGAGCGGTGCAATATTCCTCGATATATGCTTTTGTGAACAAAGATGTAATTAAGCTACACAAATCGGTTGGATAAGGGGAAGATGATTTAGGCTATCATTCTTGTCTTTTGTTGGAGCAAGAAATAAAATTTTATTTAGTAATAAGAATACAGGAGTAGGAGGGATTGTTGAAAATATCAAAATTCTTAGTATTTTATGGGTAAAGAACAGAATGAAGGAGAAGGCAGTAAACTAGAGTTTCAGGAGCAACTTCGCTTCATCCTTAACTTAGTTCTATCTGCATGTTTTTTTGTTGCGTATGCTATTGTTATGTTTAGTTTTCTTCTTCTTTCTTTTCTTTCATTGGGGTTTTAGTCCCTTGGTAGACCTGTTTCGTAATAAAATTCCGCCATTCAAAAAAAAAGAAGGTAATTTTATAATTTATTCTAAAGTTTAAAACGTCTAAAACATATTTGTTGCGTATGATACAAATGACCTATACAATAGTTTTTAATTTATAACTAATGTTTAAGTCATATAAGGTTAGATTACGTTTTCTAAAAGAGCCTTCTAAATACTTATGTATCGCATGGGCCAACCCACCGGCATTACTGAAATGTAACATGTTTTTAATACTCAATTACACTAGTGGTCAATGTGGTATTATCAATGAAACCACATAAATTTTATGTTTGCGTGACGTTTTCTCTTTTACATTTTCTTTCCTTTCTAACTACAATGTGCGCTCTTTACATACACATGTTGATTCAATTCGTTTTGAGTCCTAACCTAACTGAAACTGAAATGTTTTGTTTTTACAAACCTTTAACTAATCGAATTTTGGTTAATTCTTGTTTGTCTCGGTTTTAGTTCGGTTAGAAAACCTCACGATGGGTTTGAGGCCTTATAAAAATATTCTATAATGAATTTTAGTTTGAAATTTTAGGCTCAAAAAGTTAAGTTTTCTTGTAGGCTTTGTGGGGTTCTTTCATGTCCCCTTTCTAAAAGGTACTTTCTTTTCCTTTATTCTTTAGTTTCCCTGTGGGCTTTGGTGGGGTTCTTTTATGTCCCCTTTCTATAAGGTACTTCATTTTCCTATATTCTACATGGTAGCAAGGATGTAACTAGTAGAGACACTCGTGAACTACATAAAATTAACTCGCTTATAAACTTAATTGAGTTAAACTTAAATGAGTTTGAATTTTAAATCAAGTTTATAATAGAGCTTATTTAATAGCTTATTTAATAAATGAGTTTAAAGAAGCTTCACATATTAAAGTCAAACAGTCTCGTAAGACTAAAAGGGCTTTTTATTTGTATAACTTTTATTTAGTTATTTTAAATATATATATATATATATATATATATATATATATATATATATATATATATATATATATATATATATATATATATATATATATATTTATATATTTATATAACAATTAGTTATATGTAGAATTGTATTAAAAATAATTAAATAAGAATTATGTTATATATAAAAATTATAAGTATATATATATAAAACCATGAATACATTCAAATAAAATAGTTGAATAATTAATAAGTAATATGATCTGATCCCAAGCTCAAACTTTACAATTGACATTTGAACCAATCAAAGTTTAGCTCAAGCTTTCGCAAGTTAATTAAGTCGAGTTTCAGCTTGGACACAACGTGTTTACTCGTCTACTTGGTAGAAAGCTTTCATAAAGTTTTTGTTTTTGATTATTTTCAATATTAAGCATTTTGTTTTTATATTTGTCGGTTGTCAAGTTTTTATTATTAACCTGATAAGGGAAATTAGTTAGTTTTTTAATGTACAGAAAATTTAAGCTCTCACATAGGGTAAAAATATCATAGCCGTGATTATTTAAGGTTTAGGTTATTTAGACACCCCATGATTTTAAATCAACACCCGGGTATCCTATACGCCGTGTATGGGTCCATACGCCGCGTATAGGGTGGAATCTCAGGGAATGTTTTCATTCCCTATGCGCGGCGTATGGACCCATACGCGACATATAGGAAATGAAAACATTCCCTAACATGAACATGTCAGACGAGTTGTCGGGGTGGCTATACGCCGCGTATAGGTTCCAATTTTTTTCTTCACTTTGCTGAGAAGCGTGGTGAACCTATACGCCGCGTATGGACCCAGACGCGGCGTATAGGTTATAGTGTTTATATTTTTGTGTTATTTTTACATATATTTTTTTATAAAAAATTTGCGTATAGGTTATGGTGTCGACTATATTTGCACGTTCAACTTGAGATTTTGCGTATAAGTTATGTTTTGTAACTTATTAACCGACAATTTTAAATCTTAATCAACCAATAAAACATATAAGACAAACATAAAATGATAATATAAATAATAAAGTTTTCAAATACATAACAAAATAAAAAGTTACAATTAATAATATAAAAAACTACAGCGAATCTGGGTAACGTCGAGGCGTGGCAACTACTAGGGATCAATACCAGCAGCATGGGCTCGCGCAATCTCAAGTTGAATGTGCTAATCCATAAGATCCTCAACTCGATCGAGCTGACGACCCAGGTCCTAAAAACTTGTAGCAATCTCCTGGATGAATGTCATACGTGCAGGCAGCCTCACATCTCTATAAATATGTCGAGGAAACTGTGGCTGAGGTGGCGGCTGATGTGCTGGCGGCTGCTCGTCGTGTGGCGGCTGATCATGCGGAATATGCTCCTGTTGCTGTTGTGGATCGTCAACGCCAAGCTGTTGAACAGGTGCTAACTGCCAGATCTCCCCGGGTCGAAGAGAGAATTGTATGCCACACGGAATCTGGCGTATAATATGCATGCTGAATAATGTATGTCACACCCCAACCTTGACGGCGGAAACGTCGAGGAGTGAGAGTTAAGATCGTTCATAGCCACATAACGCTATTAATAAACCAAATATCATTTAAACATGAGTTTCAATTGTCACATTACAATCATAAGTTTCAAAGAAAATAAAAACATAGCATAGAATGTAACAATTCATTCTATTTTATTTATTAATCTAGGTCCATTCCTAGATGTGCAAGCTTCAAAGTGTAGATAATCAAACTTGGGCATTTCCTGAAACATGTTAAAAATAAAAGGTCAACAATAATGTTGGTGAGCATTCCATAGTTTTTAATACATAAGTATATAAAAGATGGCAATTCAAGTCATAAGTTAGTGAATATAGTGATTAGGGATGCTATGAACAATGCAACAATCAAACCTTGACAATGTTTTACAAGTCTCAAACGTTAAAAGTATATACGATCAGCTAAGTGTACTTGGATCAACCAAGCAGGCTTGTCTTACCCATAAATCTATGACTTCGCTGGGCTAGCAATAGTTAATGATTGTACATATAACGTCATAACATGGTAACCACATAAGTTCAACTAACCACAACTTAACATGATGAATTGCCATAAAGTTTACAAGTCTCAAATAAGTTTACAAGTGCAAAGTATAAGTTAACATGTTTCACCCCAAAGTGTGAAATTAAACAAAAAGGGGGTATGGAATACTCACATGATCAAATGTATGTAAATGACGTTTTAAAAGAAATAATAATAAGCGTAGTTCCAACGTATTCCTTCACAATACACCTATGTATATATTCACAAGTTTTAGGTTTAATTATAATAAGTTTTAATGGTTAAACGAGGGTTAGGGTTTTAAGTGAATTTGGGGCTTGTCAAATAATTATATTCAACAAATGGAATCCACTCATATGTTCTTATAAATATATATATATATATATATATTTATATTTCATATAAAAGTGTAAAAACATTTATTACAATATGCAAGATCTTTACATAAAGTTGGGATAAATTTTTATAACTAAAATAATTACGATTCAAGTAATTTAAATTGAAAAAGAGCGTTTGGGACCAATAACAATTATTAACTTTTTTTTATATAAATCTTTTAAGAATTTATTAAAAACAAACCTTGTTAAAATGTTTTATTAACAAATTATACATTTATTTACACTTAGAAAAATTGCAGAAAATATTTGGCAACCTTTAACAATATTTAAAGTTTATAGCAATAATTTTTATATTTATTAAAAATATTCTGAAATTAATTTTTAGGCTAAAAAGCCTTAAAAATAAAACATGAGGGTGCCCGGGTTCGAACCCGGGACCTCATGTTTGTGGGGCAATGTTCTAACCAGTAGACCAAGGCTCTCAGCCGCGGTTTACTTTGGTTTTAAATGATTTTAAACACTAACTAACAGGTTTCCCCCCATTTCTTAGAACCCTAATTCGATAAATCCCCAAATTGAAGCTTAATTCCAATGATTCAACCCGATTAATCTTAGGGCTTTTGCTCCCTGAATGAAATCGTGTTGAATGGTATAATATACTTACTTGATTAATAGCAGATTGATGTGTTTAAGCTTGGGCGAGACTCGCGACTGTTCTTGATTCCAATTCGTAGAGTTTGTATGTTTTTCAGGTAATTGAGGGTTCAGGGAGTTCAGGAAACCCGATTAGAGTAAAAACCCTCTAATTTATAGATTCAATTCGTTCGATTTGGTACCCAACGGCTGCAACGTTCGAACCGGGGGTTACAGGTTGAATTAAATCGTTTAATTGTAGGTTTCAGGTGAAATTGAGTGTTGTTTTCGATTAAAGGATGATAGGCGACCGTTTATGCCGAATTAATTTGATTATTATTGAGGTTTAATGATTGAACGGGTCTAGAACCAAAAGTTTCGGTTATGGATTCGTTTGAACCTAGTAACCGGCGATTAAACGCGTTTAAATGGTGCATTCAAGTTCGAAACGTGCAAAAGGAACGATTTGGGTCGGTTTTGGGTTAAGATTTGAAGTAAAATGGGTGGTTTGAAGCCGCCGGAGCTCGGCCGGAGACTGGCCGGAGCTCTCGCCGGATTCACGGGTCTGAAAGTGGGCGGGGGGTTGGGTTGTAACTTTCAAAGTTACAATTCGGCCCTTGTAGTTTAACTTGTTATTATTTTATGCCCAAACCTTTATATTAAAGTTTATAAATTAACAATAAACCCCCTTAAACTTTATTTCTTTTTAAGTTTCAACCAATTTAAGTTTACTAAACCTAATAAATTATTATTATTGTTATTGTTACAATTACTATTATTATTATTATAATTATCATTATTATAACTTGCTATTATTATTAGTATTAATAATAACATAATTATTTCTCTTACAAAAGTTATTATTGTTATTATTATAATATTCAATTTAATAGATAAACAATAATCTTTTTGCATTAAAGAATTAGAGACTAACTAAGAGATAAACACAAATAGCCCAAAAGTTTCATGAAAAGCATTAATAGTCCTTATAAGAATAAACGGCGTTAACTTTTTATTAACCAAAATTACAAGATGTCACAATGTACGACGATCTAATCTCACTGTCTCGATCAGAGGAGATATGTCAGCAAGATAGCGAGGAAGATAACCGAAAGACGTGCAATCACCGTGATGTACGCGTCGTTGTACATCGCTCCTCGCTCCTGATGATGATAATATGAAGCAAAATACTCCGCCAAACATCTCGCCAGGTTGCACCTGCTCCCCGTAAGTAAACAATATAAGTAAAATAAGTCGGAAATGGTACACCCCTCCCGACTCTTGCCACGTTCCGTGATGGATCATGCGATGCAAGTAACGAATGAGAGGATCTATAATGCTAGTGACCCTGCCCTTAGTCCTCTGAAATGGACCTTCGGCAATCTGAGGCCACCAAAATCTCAATCAAGTCTCCTCAATCTCAGTAATATTCTCTGTGAATAGAGGGGTAACAGTCTACGGTTCAAAATAAAGTCCCGAGATAACGGCAAATTGCTCAATGGACATCGTATGTGACTGTCCACAAAGCATAAACGAAATCTCGGAACGCTGATCGTGCTCCTCCATCTCATTAGGACGAATATAAGTATATACGCCGCGTATAGGTGTCGGTGGACCTACACCCAACACACATACGACCCAGGCCTATACACGGCGTATGGGTCCATACGACGCGTATAGCCATGCTGAATGACTGATTTGACTTGGCCAGTTTTGTCGTCTGAAAATGTTATACGACGCATATAGCCTCCACGGCAACTTCTGATGTGACATGGAATGTTTGGCATTTATTGTAGATGTCTATACGCCGCGTATGGATCCATACGTGTCGTATAGGTGGGTGTCGATTTATCAGGTGGGATGTCCTTATATTGGGACCCTTATTTAATTGTATAAATAGTCTATTCTAATTATAATAATTTAGGTTATTTTGTTTTGGGGCTAAAACATTCAATTGTTTTATTAATTCTCATTTTAATTTTGTCGACTTGAGAAAATAAAAGTTATTTCAGTAGTCAAATTGATCCTATTTAATTTAAATATTATTAATTATTAAGTTGAGGTTGCATCAATGTTTGTATAATGAGCATTATAAATTGTACATGTTTTCGTTTTTTTTAAAAAATTTTTATTTTTAAATCCAATATATTAATATCATTTATAGTTTAATCCATGTAATTTTCACTTTCAACTTTGATCATTTATACTTCTTATCTTTTAATTTTGTTTCATTTATATTTTGGTCTAACTTTTAAGAGTTAACATGCAGTAACGTGCGCATGTGGTTCAACAGTATCACACCTATTTTCTTTCCGTTTAATGGCTTTGTCACTCTGTACGGGTCCTAAATCGACTTAGTTATTGTTTTTAATGTTTTACATTTCACATACGTGGTTCAACGTTTTTACGTCTATTTTCCATTTGATTTTATTTTTTCGTTTTTTATTTTTTTTTAAACACGAGTTTTTTCGGTTTTGGTGGTCGCTAACGGTGGTAAGACATTGGTGCCACTTGGCACGTCTCCGTCGCAATACAGGATACTTAGTACTAGTTTGAGTTAAAATCCAAAATACAAATCTTGTTGTTTAAAAAGGTAAAAGAAAAAAAACTAGTTGCTTTAGTCATTGGGGGGTGGGGGGGGGGGTGGAGGGGGCGTTTGTTTGCTAAAATTTAAACAAGTTTAACAATCAGCATGATTGCATGAAGGTTGTAGTCTCAGATCTAAACTTAATGTATTATCATGTGGTAAAAGTTAACACTATAGAATTCATTCGTTAATCAAGCTACAAATTCACTCATTAATCAAACTACAGATTTAAACATAATTTGGTTCAAAGTCAAACTGTACATTTAAACTTAATCATCTCCTATAAATCAAAACAAATAATAAATACTGTGGTTCTATTAAGAAAGTTTGGTTTGGTTATATATTCAATGTGGTTTGATGTTTATAGTGATGGATACAAGTGTATTGAAAACGAACTGTTAAAACTGGTTTTCAGAAAAGCACTAAATGGACCAAAGTATTTTAGTTTGGTTCAATGACGCAGTTCGGTTGATGGGTTACTGATAGATTAGTTATGTTTTTTTCTCACACGTACATGTGGTGAAAAAAAGCTATTTTTTATGGAGGATTGTCCTAGGGGTGGATGATCAATGGGAATCAGTAAGGTATGGGACAGTTTTTAATAAGCCTGATCAACGTACATGATCTTAAAGTGTGTCTCGTACTCATTACTTACCCATTACTCAATATCTATGGGGTTCGTTAGTGTTGGGTGTGTCTATTTATAATCATATTGGATAAAAACTAGATGTTCGTTACTCAAACTCCATCTTAATTCATCTTAAAATTCTATTTGAAATCTCAAACGCTCAACCACACTTTTAACATATCTACAGTTCAACTAAATTTAACTTTTCTAACAAATTCTACACTTCTAGTTTTTAAGATTATATAATATATTACTATTTCACATGTAAACAAATTTTGATAATAACACAGGTATCATCTAATATAATACCAATATCAACCCTAAAAAAATTAAAACTAAATTCATATCAGTCTCATTCCTAATAAACCATCTCATTACATGACCAAAATTTTGAAGTTTTAGATTTTCCATTAGATTTTGCTTTTTTATGTCCCTATCGATTATGTAGCCATATTGTGCCCATACGTCGTTCTAAATTACACCTTTCTCCTTTTACTTTAAGCACATGGGTCGTTTACGCAAGTACATAAGCAGGTCGCCAAATCCAATCTCTAACGACATATCATGAACATAAGATAAGAATACTTTCTATTTTTGTATGTTACTTCTTTTGACCATCTAATTCAAAATGTACACAAAATGACACATTTTAGTAAGCTTTAGTCATATCAAAATCATATAGTTATGTGAAAATGACGTTTTAAATTAATATTTATCTTTCTCATACAAACGTTCATGATTATTTCCTAACTTTATTTGTTTTATCAAAAATGCATTTGCTTGTGTAACACTCGAGGCAATTCAATACAATTTGGTGAAATAGACACATCTAGTGGTTATTTATTATTCATGTTTAAAGAACATATGAGACTAATTTTTAAGTACATTTATACTCGTCTCTCTTTATAATCATGAAATACCTATAATCGTTTCACATATTTTATCATAAAAAAGTTATTTTTATATAAATGTTGACCCTAGTTGTACATTTGTACAAGTGTACAACCCGAGACATTTTGATGATACAAAAACATAGTGGTTTACGTATTTCATTGCTAAAAACACTAGCTTACGTGTATATAAAAATGATCGTTCGTTTGATTTTCCCTTATATTATTCAAAGGTTGTTGAATAAAAGATACTTTATCCGATTATTATAACTTAAAGTCGTAACTCTAACAACTTATAAATAAGTTTTGGATGTGTTCTTATTACAATTATTTAAAGATTTAAAAGGTGAATTATACATTACATGGATGATTCTTATGATTTGAGAAAAATAATAAGTTTGAGTACTAAGCAAAAGAAAAGTAACATGTTTGATACCTATTTTCAGCTTCGTAACGAGTTTGAATGTTAAATCTAACTTTTCACCATAATTTAATAGAAAGGTTAATAAAAGTGATATGTTTGGGTACTAACATTTCATCAAAAGCTAACACAAAATTTAACAAAAGTTACATGTAATACCTAAACTCGATACAAAGTAGAAACTTGGTATTCAAACCTATTACTTTATCCAAAGTACATGGACCATATGTGTAATTAACTAAAGTAAAACTGTAAAATATAATATTAATTATCTTAATTTACAACTTAATCACAGATTTTAGATGACACTCTGATTGCTAGCGTTAAAAATTATTTGAATACTATACAATTCAATTTTTAGTAGTTTAGATGTCTAAAAAAATCTCTGTCCTTTCGCTGGTGGAATATGGTTAAACATCACATAGCGAAAGAGCAGATATTTTTAGTAGGTTTTCGTCTTCAGATTTTATTCTATTAGCGCAATATTGGACGCGGGATCGGCATGAATGATAAGAAGCCAACATACGTGATAGTCATGGCAACAATTTGGTCATATGGCTTGCCCGTAATGATATAATCTTTAAACATTCTACTGTTTCGGTGTCTAATGTCATTGATTCAATTAAATTGGCTACGTATTCATGGATAAAAAATAGGGGCAAAATTCATGACCTCACATGGCATAATTGGTGTAAAGTTTCATTTCATAGATTCCCGGTGTAACCATTGACAAAATGACTCAATGCAATTGTAATCTATGTGTGTTCTTATGTATCTTTTGACTTCGCCAACGTTTTCATATAATTTTGTTGGAAAAGATGCAGGTAAAGTATAAAACATTTTGTGCAACGGTATAATTTCAAGTTATTTTATGATTCGACGTGAATTTAATTCGAAGCCAAGTCAGGCCGATTGTTACTTCATACTTTTCGCGCCGCGTATGATACCGACGCAATGCATGAGCGGTAAAATACTACTTACTCACAGAAGTATAGTTGTTGGTTTTTAAAACATTTTAATTTTTAGTAAATAATCCGAATATATCACACTAAACTATTAACAAAGGCTAAATATTAGAAACACATTCACACAATATCTACTTTTATCATTTTTATTACTGGGATAGAAAATTTTTATAAGTGATCTAATTAAAACAATATTAAAATTTAATTATTATTTTATAAAGTTATTTTAAATTAAAACTCATTAAAAAAAGTTAGAAATTTAAAACTTTTGATTTTTGATTTCGAGAAGTGAAGTTAATTAATTCTGCCTTGAACTATTCACCTAACACTTTATTTCGAGTAACTCTATATATTACTCCCAAGCTCTCAATTACCCAATATTTTTCACTAAATTTTTTAAATGTAGAGCTAAAAATATAAGTTTAATCTTTTTAATAAGGATGAGAGATAATAAACAAAAACAATTTAGAAAAATGTCCATTTGCGCTATAATCATTACAAATGTTTGGATTAAACTTGTATTTTTTAGAATATGGGGACCAAACTTGTAATAGTACCAAACCACAAGTACTATTTGTGCAAATTTCTCAATATTTTAGAAGTCTTTTAATAATTATTTTAATATATTAAATGAAATTAAAAGTTTGTTAAGAACTTAAATACCAGTAAGAAACGTAAATGCTAACCAAAATTCAATTTTTGACTCGTATAAGTCGTTCAACTAATAAATTGAGACTTTCATAATCTTTTAAATTGTATGTTAACATTTATAATTACTATAGTCCAAAAACGTGGGACGTAATTGCAGAACTTTTTTTTTGAACGACAAATGTACAACCCTGTTTCGAAGGATAAGTGTTATCTCAATTGAGTCCATCCATCCGTAATTGCATGTCTATCAAGAGGGAAATTATAGGTATTTGTAATTGTGGAACTAATAATTTTACACTGAAATCACAAAATTTGGTATTTGTATGTCTATCAAGAGGGAAATTATAGGTCGGGCCACCAAATATTATTTATTTTCTTTTTGTTTTCACGCTTGACTTGTGTCACTAAAATGTTTCGGTTTTCTAGTGTGCATCTAAGAATTTTTATTTTTATTTTTTTTAAGTTCATGTAGGTTTTTGAAAGTAATTTCAATTTCAACATCAACTTAGGTGTCATGTTTGGAATTTTTTAAAATTTTGTTTGGTAAGTATTATTCATATAGTTCAATCGATTATTTAAAGCATTGACACTAGAATCCTTAATTATCCTTATAATTACATAAAAAAATTACTATTTTTTTCTATCTAACTTTCAATTAAATAATTTTTTTACCTTTATCATTATTTTTTTCTCTCCTACACTCATAACCACTTTAAAAAACTATTAAAAATTTAATAGGGGCGCACAATGTTTTACTAAATATACAGATAAATTGTAATATTTTCTTTTTCCTCTACACATAATCACTCATAATCTTCTATATAATATAGTAAACACACGTATAAATATATAAGGAACCTTTACAACTTGTTTAATCATACCAGATGTTAGCTCAACTTGATCTCTTACTGTATCCTATGCCTTTATACTAGAGATTGCTCAATGGTTTGAAACTTAAACCCAAACACTTGTCAATTGTCAAACTTGTCATAGCATTTTGATTTTGTTGTATTTCGCTTGTGAGTTCTATCGTAGTATAACTAAAAAATCTCAGATAGATGATTTGAACATAAGTTTAGGCAGACGATTTGATCATTAACCAATTCAACTCTATATCTTTTGCTATTTTTGTTTATATTACACGAATTATTAGAAGGTGTTCAAAAACTTAAAACACCATTCAATTTTTAATGCCACAGACTACATGTTATCAAGTTATTACTGTCGCAACGTGTATAATGAAGTTTACAAGACATTGCATTGTGTGAGCCTATTTTTTAGTTTGTCACATATACAAATTTATGTACCTAACATGAAAGTAAAACTATATAATCAATGAGGGGTTAATATAGTTGAAAGTAAGCGCGTTTAAACAAAGTGTTTAGTGGGGCCGAACTTGGGAAAATATATTGTATACATGTCACACTCATCGTATATATTATGATATATAGTGTGTATAAAATAATAAATTGTATAAATAGAGTGTTAATATATTTGAAAGTATAAAATGATCTTTAATTTGGGATCGTTCATGATTTTCATAACAAAACATTAGGATAATCATTATACATAACACAGGTTCAACACTTTAACATATATCACAACATATCAAAATACCTTCAAGATGAATTGAAGATTTATATGACGTGCAGGTAAATTATATGATGGTAGCTTAATTTCAAACCTTAGCAAATAATTAATAAGTAATTCCTACTACTCCTCATCTATGTTTAGGATTTTCAAACTGGTTTTTAGGAAAAGTAAAAAAAGATGCTTTTTACAAGTGACTATTTTCAATGCTAATATGTTTTCAAACTGGCTTTTAGGAAAAATAAAAAAAAGTGTTTTTCACAAATCTTCAATCATTAAGATGTTTTCTTTGTTTTACATATTGATAATCAATCACTAACATAAGTAGCATAATAATCATAACCAGTCTTTATAATACACAACTGATAAATCAATCTTAGATCTTTATTTAAAACTAATATACAATCACTAATAATTTTGTCACTAATGTTTAAATTGACGATGACGTAGGTGAGACTGAAAATCAGTCTTTAATAATTTCATATACAAATGTAGAATAATGCTCATGGTTAGACCGAGCATCACCCTCTGATTATTTTTTTAAAAAATCTTTTTCGAGGCTAAATGTCAATTTCATATAAGGTCCCTTACAAGATTTTAGGCTACTTTTCAACTAAGGTTGTCATAACAGGTTATTCGCGACACGATAAGATAAAAACATGATAATTGATAAGTGCTGACATGAACACGATTTGATAACTGATCGTGTTTTTTTTATAAACACAAACAGAAACCTATTTAAAAGCATGTTAAACAATATAACATGCTTTTAAATTATCGCTAACTAACAAATTAGTCCTAGACATTATGTATTCGGGACTAATGTATCAGTCATTGAGAATTTAGTCTATGATATTCACATTTTGTAGCGAACAGTTTTGTTAAAGTTAACCAAACATGTTAAATTGTTTTCTTGATATTCGAAGTAAATTGTTATTTAAGGATAGAAGTAGGTGATGCTTGGTTTGATGTTATGAGCGCAAAGCCTAGACAATCTTGCCATGCACGTTGAAACATAAGTCCAAACATTTTTAAAACATGAAGGGACTCGTACGATATGTAAAAAGATGCAACAAAGAATGGAGTCGTATGGTATGTTCCAACGAAAAATACACGAGACAAATTGTCCTATCTCTAATAATTTACATGAGAACAGATCATGATTTACATGTTCGTGAATTAAAGTTATTGAATTTTGTATTTCAGATTTCATCGGTTGAAATGTACCATGCTTCTTCTCATGTTTGTATATTGAATTTTGTAACAAGAAACCTATATCTCATTAACTATTTTATTGTGATGTTTTTATATTGAATTTTTAGAGAACATTTTAGTTAGCTTGAACATCATTTGATAATATTTCTGGTGCCTCATGTGAACGCATTTTATTTAGCTGAAGCTTATTTTGGACATCATGTTTTTAGTTATTGTTAACTAGTTTTAGGCAACTTTTTTTCTGTTTCGGAAAATTTGTTCACATGTTGTGCGATGTTATTTTGCTGCAAACATTAGACAGTTTTATTTGAATATATTATTATTAAGGTTTAGTAACAATCATTATTAGGAGTGAGCCTACGGGCCCGTTTAGATTTTAAAATTTTATTGTAAACTCTATATAATATAATATAACCTATTAATAATAATCAATATAACCTTTTACCATTTGACAAGTTTAGTAATTTCTTTTGAACATTTTGCTAGCTTGTTGTGGGATACTTTGCAGCAAATATTAAACAACGTGACAACATATTTATGATTGTTTTGGGAAGTTTATTAACTTATTTTACAACTTGTTTTTGGCAGCTTATTTTAAAGCTTGTTTGATGTATTTTTAGTATAGTTTGTAGCTTGTATAAAACCTAAACAGGTCTAAAAGTCTAATTTGTTTACCCAACTTTAATATATACTAATTATCAAGTTAGTCATGCATCATGGGTTGTACATTGTGTTTAGTGGGGTTGTATCCACCTTTTGTTTTTTTTTTTTTGGTTTTTTTAATCTTTAACCTTTATATTTTAAACAAATACTTTTACATATTTTACAATTTAATCCTAAAATTTTTTTTACTTTCAACTTTTGTCTCCTATACTTTTATATTTTTATAAAATTTCCCTTTTATGTTTCGGTATAAAATTTGTGAGTTAAAACATCGCAGCGTGCGTGTGTGGTTCAAAGTTTCAAGCTCATTTTTTTCCCATTCAACGTCACCATCGCCACACACTGGTCCTAGATAGACTTATTGTTTTATGTGTTTTACATTTCGCCTACGTGGTTCAAAGTTTTTAGTTGGTCACTGGCGGTAGTGTGTCATTGGCGCTACTTGACACGGTTTTACGTCCCCCGCTGCAACGCGGGAGGCTTAATATTATTTATATATTACTAATTACCAACTTTACTATGCTTAGTGGGTTGTACAATATGCTTAATAGGTTGTACACACATTTGTCTTTTTTTAATACTTAACTTATTTCTTATTTTAATCTAACACTTTTAAACTTTTTATCATTTGACCCAGATATTTATTTTTTACTTTCAACTTTGATCTCCTTTATTTTTCGAACCTTTGTCTTTTTTTAATACTTAACTTATTTCTTATTTTAATCTAACACTTTTATACTTTTTATCATTTGACCCTGATATTTATTTTTTACTTTCAACTTTGATCTCCTTTATTTTTCGTATCTTATAAATTTTAATATTACGGTTCAGTTTAAATTTTGAAAGTTAGCTCAGCGCAACGTGCGAGTGTGGTTCAATGTCTTTACCCTTATATTTTTCCCGTTTAACGACCCCGTCGCAACGCGCTGGTTCTAGGTCGACATATTTATTGTTTTATATGTTTACGTTCCGCCTACGCAGTTTAACATTTTTACACCTACTTTTCGTTTGTTTTTATTTTATTTTTTACTACGAGGTTTTTGAATGTTAGTGGTTATTGACGGTAGTGGGTCATTGGTGTTACTTGACATGGTTTAATGTCCCCCATGTGTTGCAGCGGGGGCGTAAAACTAATTGTACATAATGATCTGATTTTAATTTTGAATGGTTTAGTTTTCAGTGATAAAAAACAGTTAACCGACTTTAAACAAAACCAAACCAAACATTTATTTAGGTTTATATGTTTGAAGAAAGCCGATGGTGAGTACGGTGAGCAAAATCCGAACTGTCAACCGAAACCGACCATTAACCGGCAATTGAGCCTGTTACAGGGTGTGCGCAGTTTGTTTGGGTTTGATTTTTAGCTCCCACTGAACCGATAACCGGCCGTTGGTTGTTGAAAAACCTGTAGCCGGGTTTCGGTTTCAGTTTGGTTTTTATTCGTCGGTTTCTGGTTTGGTTTTGGTTAATTATCCAACATAATTCTTTTTGCTATTCGATTCGGTTACAGTTCGCTTTGTATCAAACGACCTATAATTTATTATCTTTATAGATTTATATATCATAATAACTCAATAATAACAAATGCGTAATTTTAAAAACTTTTATACAATAGTAGATTTGGAACTGAAAAGATGATTATGTAAAAGAGATAGTTTTAACTTTATGCAACAAATATTTAACATATGACATTTCAAAAGTCTACATTTCGTCTCATGATTCACCTAAAAAACTCTTTTAATTTGTTTTAAAATTTATATTCAATGTATAAAAATTAAAACTACATGAAAATAGGTGGGAAAACTTAAAAACATAAATGGTTCGGTTCAGTTTTGGTTAATTCGGTTAACCAAGAGTTAAGTATTTTTGTAATTTTTCATACACACACAACTTATTTATAGTATTGTAGGGGGTTAAATTGGTGAAAATTACCAAAAAAGGCTATATGGAGGCTCTAATGACTATATAACGAATATATTTTTGAAATTAAAAAAAATCTGTTTCGAACCGGTTTGAATAATACCTGTCTATAAACCGGTTTGTAGGCCGAGATACCCAACCCCATGTCGGTTTGACGGGCCGGTTTGAGCCCGAACCGGTTAGAACCAAACCGGTTTGGAGGAAAAAAAAACCGATTTTGAAACACACAAGTGTACAACAACCTCAATGCTTTGGTTTGGCATTTTATTATTATGACTCCACTTTTTCACTCACACTATCCCACACAACTTACTCGTGTTTTGACCACCGTTCCTCCGCCGTTGACCGTCGATCGTCCGGCATCCTATTCAGGTAATCAATCAACGTGTTCATCGTATTTCAATCTAACGATCAGCGTTATCATTTTCACATCACCATTGTTTCATAAACTTTAACTGCAATGATTGTGTGATGTGCGTGTGTTTGGGGTTCTACGCTTTTAAAACCCCAACAGGGTTTTTACAATCAACATAAGAAGAAACCCCTAAATCGCGAGGGTTAAAGCGCTAATCTACTATCTGTAACTTTAATTAAGATTATGATTTGAGCACTACTGCGTATAGTTTTGCATTTTTGTTACTTATTTTCGAAATTCATTGGTGATTTAGGGTTTTAAAAGGTTTGATCACTATCTTTCGATCGGTGTTATCACCTGCATTGGCCCTTTTGCTTCTTGATTTTAAGCTACAATGATTGTGTAATGTGCATGTGAGGGAATTTTACGGCTTTAAAACCCCAACAGGGTTTTACAATAACCAGACGAAGAAACCCTACATCGTGAGGGTTAAAACTCTAATCTATTTATCTGTAACATCACTAAAGATCATGATTGGAGCGTTAATGCGTATTGCTATGCATTTTTGTTCCTTGTTTTCTACATTTATCAGTGATTTAGGGTTTTGAAAGGTTTCTTATAGTAACAAACGGCGTTTAATCGGGGAATTATGTTTCAATCGGCGTTATCACCTTCGTTTATCCACCGGTTTTTAATTTCAAGCTATAATGTTTGTGCTATGTGCATGTGAGGGGTTTGACGCCATAAGCGTGTGGGTTAAAACGTTAATATACTATCTGTAACTTTTCTTTAGATCATGATTGGAGAACTATCGCATACAGTTTTGCATTTTTGTTGCTTATTTTCTGATTTTTTTTTTGTAATTTAGGATTTTAAAATGCTTTATAAAAATAAAAAAAAACGTCTTTTGAATGCATGCAGATGGCTTCAGGCATTGATGTTGATCAGTTGAATCAGGGTTTGAGAGGTATGAGCCTGAATTCAGGCAAAGTTAATGGCTGGGAGGTGATGTCTCAGGGATACATAATAGGAGATGGAAGTAGACGTGATTGGGCTACATGGGGTCAATCTGCTGCTAAAAAAGATGGTGGGTTAGGTGATAATGTGGGAGAATTTGATGATGAAAATGATCATGAAGACACTGATGGTTCTGAAGATGAACTTGTAAGTGATGATTATGATTCAGATGACAGCCAAAAGAGCCATGATTCGCGCAAAAAGAACCCATGGTTGGCTGAATTCTTTGAAACTTTAGATAATTTGACGGCTGACCAGATCCATGAGCCAGCTAGGCAGTGGCATTGTCCAGCTTGCAGGAACGGTCCTGGTTCAATTTACTGGTATCGGGGTATGAAATCTTTTGTTACACATGTCAAAACTAAAGGGACCCGAAGGCCGAAGCTTCACAGGGATCTTTCTGAACTTTTGGATGAAGAGCTGTGTAGAAGGGGTGCTGTGGTGGTACAATCTGGTGAATCATATGGTCAATGGAAGGGACTTGATAAAGAATTTGAAGATCGGGAAATAGTTTGGCCACCAATGGTGATTATTATGAACACACAACTTGAGCAGGATGAAAATGGGAAGGTATATCTCTTATTTTTTTATTCTTTATATGTGTATTTGGCAAAGGTTGCAGTTTTAAATCTATTAGTTAAAGAATCAGTTGATTTGGTTTGTTTTTTTGCTTTTTGTTTTTTTTTTAATCTCGAATGGATCGAATCGTTTAGCTCAAGAAATTTAGCTAGAAGGGGAAGTAGGGAACATGTGAAATAGGTTGACTGGGTGGGTGGAAAGTTGCCCAAAGTCCTATAAAAGGATGCATATAACCACCTAAATTGTTTTGTTAATTTGTTCATATATTTTGATTATTATTTTAGTTATCTACTTAATCATAATTAGCACAATAACTATATGGAGCAATTATCTGGTTAACCCGAATCAGTTGCCCCCCACTAAAAAGACCCATTCCTTCCTGAACTTGTTTTCACCAGGTACCTAACCATACCAATCTATCACACTGAATGGGGCATAAAAGTGACCAATTGATATACACTTGGCAGCAGAAAGTATAATTTCATTTCAAACTAAATATCCATTACTTCAAACCATAAAAATACAAATAAAAGCACTCTAGATACTCTTAAGATTATTTCCTTTTGAGCACCTTATTTTAGTTTTCTTTATTGGCTTCTTGATGATTACCTGACATACTCATTTTATAAACACACATCAGCTTGAAATGTTGGTGAGTTGGTACCTTGATCCTTGTCAAACAGTTATCAACCCGTCTTGAATGTATTTGAGCTCATTTACATAACTTTTGCACTTTATACATTACCATGTCTTGGTTTTATGTTTCACAAATTGCTCCTCGCCTCCGTCTTACGGCTTCTAAGGCCCCTGCCTTAGTCTTACACATAACCTTCAAGAGCCCTGAGCCACACACAGTGAATCTACCGGTACTATTTTATCAATGTATACAGTTTAAATGTCATATTGGTAAATCTAGTCAAGACTTTGTTGATTTAAAATCATGTGCATCTTGACACCAATTCTAGTTTTTGGATGTGTGATTGAAATGTTTATAAATACTTTCTTTTAGTGTTTAAGATATCAATATATTATTTATGGTTATGAATTATCTAGGGTCAAATAATCAGATTCGGTGAAGCAAATAAGGAATGATGTTATGAAGATTAGTTATCAAGCTAAATGTGTAAACTGAAATTGCTTGGTTATCCCTACTTGATTTTGTTTCTTTTTTCAGTGGCGTGGCATGGGAACCCAAGAGCTTCTTGATTACTTTGATTCTTATGAAGCCATGAAAGCTCGAAGTTCTTTTGGGCCTGAAGGGCACACGGGGATGAGTGTGTTGATTTTTGACAACTCAGCAGTTGGATATTTAGAAGCCGAACGTTTAGGAAACCATTTCAGTCGTCAAGGATTAGATAAAAATGCTTGGAATCATCACTTAAATGCCTTTAGTCCTGATGGTAAGCGACAATTGTATGGCTTCATGGCCACAAAACAAGACTTGGATATATTCAACCAGCACTCTCCTGGTATGCACACTTGTTCTTTCTCTCATGTTAAGTACGACTCTTGGGTGGGTAATTAAGTATATTCAATGTAATTATCTACAAATGGGTCAACCGTTTTAAAGTCACCCAAATTTTATGAGATAGGGATGTGCATGGTTTGGTTTCGGCCCTAAATATATCTGCCAAACCAAAGAAAACGATTTCGGTAAGGCAGGATGACAGCTGTGGCTAAGTTTTTTGTTTAATTTTATATTTGCTTCTTTTTACATAATAGCATGCAACTGTGTTTCAAACAAAGGAGGTTAAGAAACCATAACCATAACCAAACCTAGTAAATCTCTTCAATAGCCAAGCTACTGACGAGGTCCGGGGAGGGTGGGATGTATGCAATCATTACCTCTACCACAATGGATAGAGAGGCTGCTTTTAGAGAGACCACCAGCTCTACTGCAATGGATAGAGGTTAAGAAATATGAAGTTAAAACTGACATAAAAAAAGAAGTTAAAATTGAGATAAAAAAAAGAAAAATAATTGAATTTACTAGCTGGAATAAATGACTTCAAAACTTTGAAATAGTAAAGGGAATTAGAAAAAGTTAAAAAGTTGAATTTATTTTATATTTGCTTCTTGAAACCATGCGTCCTCAAAAAGCTTTCAACCAATTGAATTTGCTGTATGTGTGAGATATCTATCTGTACTATTTCTACGAAAAAAATAGTTTAATTGTATACTGTTCTATACTGTTCATCCTAAACAGCCAGTTTTGACCATGAAACTGCCTACTGAAACATGACGACAGTCTTTTACCATAATAATTTGATCATTATTTCGATAAATAGTTTTTGTAATCATGTTTAATTTAATAATCATGCATGAAATTCAAAAGATAGGGGCAAAGAGTGACATCAATTCAGCCTAAATGGTTGCTATATTGAGCCAAACCAACCTTTGATATGTTACCTAGCCTGTTCAACCTGCCCATTTTGCCACCTATATCAATTGCTAATTTGTTATGAAAGTATCTGAAATGACTGTTTTTCAATTAGGAAAACTGAAGTTGAAATTTGAGTTTGCATCATATCAAGAAAAAGTCGTGTATCAATTAAAAAAATTAAGCAAAGATAGCCAAGAGTTGATCTGGTACAAGAAAAAAATCGCCAAACAAGAAAGAAGTTCAAAAGCACTTGAAGAAGCATTTGGTTTATTATCTCAGAAACTTAGGAAACTTGAAGAAGAGAATGAAATTGTCAGGCAGCGAACACAACTGTACCATGATCAAAACAAAGAAGAGGTAGATTAATATTTTTCTAAAATATTAATATTAGTTTGTAACTAGTAGTTTAATCAGCATAAAAAGGATATTACTGTTAATCTTGCTCTATGTTTTCATCTATATTACTTATTATCTGTCATATTTTTTGTAAGATGGATTCTCAAGAAATTTTCTTTAAGGACCAGCTGAAAGTGATTCAAGATGCTAGAAATGCACACAAAAAAGAATTTAAGTCTTGTGCAGTTGCAGATGCTCACCAGAGGTATTTTGTTCATTCCGCCTTTACAACCATACGTTATGTGCCATGAATACTGTAATTGTTTGTGGCTTAACATCTAGTTCAAGAAAAATATTCATGACTTTATGCATGCCTAAAACACCCTTCAATTAGATATAAAATGATGAACCTTGTTGGTCCAGTTAATAATTTTTTAACTTTGATTTCAATGATATTAATATGTAAACTGTATGCAAGTAATTTTAGGTACGTTTCAAAAAAGAGAATTGATGCCAATACAAGGTAGAGTGCAACACAAGATCATCTAAGGCAATTGTGTTGTATGAGATATTCGATTACATCTGTCGATAATCAGTTCTAATAAAATGAAATCTAGAAAATAGTGCTTGGAGTTGTCAT
Organism: Flaveria ramosissima; assembly: GCA_025215565.1. NCBI lineage: Eukaryota > Viridiplantae > Streptophyta > Magnoliopsida > Asterales > Asteraceae > Flaveria > Flaveria ramosissima. The sequence continues at coordinate 76,841,659 of CM046036.1, forward strand.
GTTGTTAGAAGCTGTAATATGATTTTGGTGTCAGTCTGATTATTCAAGAAAGTAATAGCAAAATGAAAAAGAAGAAAGACATTTGTACAAAAAGTAGAAGGGCTTGAAAAATGGAAATAAAAGCATCTAAACTAGATATTCAGTTATGTTGCAGCCTGTAAGAAATTAATTATTTGACCTCAATTACATGTATAGATAGATACATACATACATATATACATACCTGTCTATCTATACATATGTGGGTGTAATATGTATATTTAGACCAGTTTTAAGTGGAGAGATGTAATAATGTCATAAACGCTTATACCTATTACTTCAACTACAATAGATAAGCCGGTTTTGTAACTGCATAACCGCTTTTCTCTCTCTCATGCTTATGCGGTTATGCCCCTGCATACATTTGCGTATGCATGTGTATATATATTTGTTTTTGTTTCTACCATCCTATGATATGTTAATTGTTATGAAAATGATTAGGAAGGAGAAGGTTGGAAACATCAAGAAATCTCTGACAAAAGATATGGATGAAGAAAAGGAGAGGCTGATAATTTTGCATGAAAAGGAAATGGCTGAAATGAAGAATAGGCATTTGAAAGAACAGTCTGAGATGGAGGAGAAGTTTAATGCAAAACTGGACCAATGATGAAGAGCGGCACTTCTTCGGAATCTTAGACCGCGATCTTAAATATCAAAGTTTAACTAGTTACCGTATGTTTAGTCGTAAGTAGTAGTAATCTTGTATGTTGGTTTGACATGTAACAACTTGACTCGTTTAGTTTTTATCCCTCCCCTTTTCTTTCTTAACTAGTATGTGCAATGGGCATGTTTTAAAGATGCTTATTTAGTTCTGTGTTTGTATGAAATGTTAGTTTAAGCTATAAAACCCAGAATATTCACTGAATTTTTAAGTAATTTGTTAAAGTCACTGCGAAGTTTCATAACCTCGTAGATCATCATTAACATAATGCTCATCGTTAAAACAATGTTTTGATTTTCTTAAGAAAAATAAATAAAGGGTGTATAGTAATAGATGTTTAAGTTTAGCTTATATTTTACGTAGAAGTTTAAGAGAGGTCACATCGTCTTATGACTTGATGTTTGAGGATTTATCCTAGGTTCTATGAGGGAAATTGCTTTTCTTTTTCTGGAAGGTAAATCTATCGTACTCTTAAACTACATCAAACTTTTTTTTAAAACAAAATCTTTATCAAATGAGCTAGCCCCATATTGACAGCGAGGTTGTTAAATATAACTTGAACCAATGACATTTAGGTTAAGAAAAAATAACAATACTAATTGTTCAATGACCTGTCATGTTTTGAGAAAAACAAATCAGAAGGTGTAAATGAGTTATCACTAGGTGTTGTACTTGATCAAACTTGAGTTTTATTTATAAAGTTGGACTTATGTATAAAATTTACTTTGAACTATATCTATAATTTTAGGTTTATAAATTAACTTTATATATATTTATATAAAATATATTATTAATAATGTACCCATACACATGTTATATTATATTAAAATTATAATATTAGTATAACTGATACGCTTACGAGCCTGATAAAAATCGCGGATTCTAAAAAAACCCCTTATCTCCTCAAATTCGTTAAATTCATAAAAATTTAGACTATTTCCATCAATAACCTCTATTACAAGTATGCAACCATAAAAAATGATGCATTTTTCAATTAAACTCGACAATACGAGCCACATTAAACAATGAATCAAGCATTTTACGTATTTCCATTGACCAAGGTTGACCAAATTCGCCGGAAACGAATTCTATAACCACACCATCAACCTCAATCGCGCTACAACCAGGGGTTTTCTTCAACCCCGATTCCAAAATCATGTTTCGAACCTCTTCGGCCTCTTTCTTCCAGCCACCTTCCTTAAACATGTTATAACATATAACATACACCCCATAATCAACCACTTTCATATCAACCAATTTTCGCCATACTTTATTTCCAATCACCACATTTCCATAAACTCGACACGCCCCAAGTAAAGCACCCCACACATTTGCATCTCCTTCACGAAAACCTCCCATTTTCTTCTCAACAAACGCGATAGCTTCTTCTAACATCCCTGATCTTGCAAAAAGATCAACCACACACGCGTAATGCTCAAACTGTGGTTTAACTCCATAAACTCCCTCCATTTGGTCAAACAACTCGACCCCTTCTTTGACCAACTTGGTATGTACACACGCAGCGAGTATTGCCACAAATGTAGCCTCACTTGGTTGAATTTTTATTGATGCCATTCGGTTTAGCAACTCTAGTGATGTTCTTGCATCCCCATTCATTGCCAAACCAGATATTATAGCGTTCCAAGCTCCCGTATCCTTAACAGAAATAGCATTGAAAACCGATAATGCTAACTTAGGATAACCACATTTGGAGTACATGTCAACTAATGCAGTAGCTAGAATCGGATTTGAAACAAGATCATGCCTTTTGGCATACGAATGCACCCACAATCCCTGCGCAAGCGCCCCAAGATGAGCACAAGCCGTAAGAACACTCACGAGAATTGACTCGTTTGGTTCTAAACCCGATTCTTGCATTGTTGTAAACAACATAATCACCTCCTCAAAGTCACTAACCCGCGAATATGCAGCCATTATCGCGCTCCAAGAGACCACACTTCTCTGAGGCATTTCATCAAACAACAAACGCGCGTTATTAACATCCCCAATCTTACCATACCCATCCACTAACGCGGTCCACAAAACCACATCCTTCACAGGCATTTCATCGAACACCTTACGTGCACTACAAACATCTAACTTCACAGAATAAAACTCAATCAACGCACTACCCACGAACCGATCATCCCCAAATCCGAATTTCAAAACATGCCCATGAATCGAACAGCCAAAAAGCTTCGAGTTTTCAAATCTTGAACACATACAAGCCTTGATCACAGGTGGGAAAGTGTAATTATTAGCAACAAAACCAAATTGTAACATCTGGGTGTAACACAAAACTGCTGAAACATGATTATTGTTCTGTAAATAGCCCCTGATCATGGTGTTGTAGATGAAAGTGTTTCGAAATGGGAGGTGTTGGAAGATGAAACGAGCGTAGGAGAAGAAAGAGGCGTTGTTGGAGGTTGCAGCGACGGAGAGAAGAGGTCCGATGGCGATGGGGTTCTCCGGCAGGTGGGATTTGATGAGATGGGCGTGAATTTGCTTGAGTTGATTTAGGGTTTTGCATTGTTCTAAAAGGGTTTTGATGGTGGTGTTTGAACAAGATTCAATGGTGGTTCTGATCATTTCAACATGGCGGGAATATGGGATTTCTATGTTTCAGGGTAATATGACGGAAGATAAATGAAAAACCGACTATAAATGCGCGACAAATAAATCCTTGACGGACGATTGACCCGTTCGATTATTTTATTACTTGAGTACGGAATATGAGATTATAACCAAACTCGCCGGCTCAAACACGAACCTTTTCATTTTTTTCATTTTGTATTTTATCGCATGTAAGATTTGAACCCAATAATTTTTTTAATTTTAATAAAATCTTGGAGTAACTTAACTAAAGTGATTGGGCTAAGGATGATTGACTACATTTAGTTTTTGTTTTATAAAATATAAGAACATTATTTTTAAAACCTTTATTTTAATCTATCGTCTTTGATTATTATTAAATCTTTGGGTCATTTGATTGTTTTCGTATCCGTGTAAAATAGATTTGTCACTAAAAAATAGAAGATAATTGCAATTTTGACCATTAGTGCATGTTACTAAATAAAATTGTTTAAATAAGTTAAACACGCATAGACACACTCATATAAGAGTTGTTAGTGAGCTCGGTAACCCAATTAGACTATGCGTACTGGTTGTTTAGTTAAAATGCTACCTAAATGTTATGTAGTTAAAAACTATTACATAATATTAAAAAAGCAAATGAAATGAATAGGTAGTTTAAGATTTATTCAAATATGGCCACTATAGTTGTCAACTTTTCCTTTTTGTATCCTTTTTTGAGGTTTAAACATAAATAGTTTACATTTTTTAGAGAGAAAGTGAGCGAGTGTGTGTGGTTGTGGGAGAGGATTACGGGTACAGGTTGTTGGCAACGTTGACCGCGGTTATTGGGTCGTGGGTCGAGTTCGGATCATTATGGGTCCTGTTGACTACAATGTGTTGTTTGTATTGTTGGGTTGTGATCCGGTTTTTAGTTTTCGATGATGACGAACAACTGTTTGTCCAAGCCACCCAGCCACCCATATAGTATGCACCTAAAGGCTGTGATGATATCGATGGGTGTTAACGCTTTCTTGCATGTCATCATTATTGAATTGTATCCGTAACGGTTGATCTATTATAACTATGTCATTTAGTTTTGTTTTGAATTAACAACAAGTTGTCGTCGCGCAAAGCGCGACATGTTATACAACTAGTTTCATTAAAACACTTTTTAAATCAAGTATAGTGGGTTAACTAGTGTTTGAAGCTCATGTTGATGCAATCATATAAGAAAATTTGTGTATGACACCCATTAATGGCTTGAAGTTCCTTTTAGTTATCTCGTAATGATGTTTGAAGGCTCCCTTGTCTTCATGTCATCATGTTTGGAGCCCTTAAAAATATTCACTATGTATGATCTTATAAAAACGATGAATCGGAGGTTTTCCGAATACTAAGATTCATCATAAAGCTTGATGCTAGTATGCAACGTTTCTAAAATACCATATGAATGATCAATAGCATGATAAGTGAGGCTTCTATTTTAGCATTTAGCAATATGTTATGCTTTACATACTTCAATTTATCTCCATAAGCTTCTAATGCGATACACATTCATAGAGGTTTAGACCTGTTATGTTGAACATGTTAGCGCTTGTGAGTTCTCGTATTATGGTAAGTTAAAGAACATCTAAACGTTGTTCCGAACTTACTAATCTAGAGAACGGAATTAAGAATATAATGCAACTTTAGTCGTGTATGCTCCTCCACGAGATTAGGACTGATTAGGGTAACGAAATGAACACCCCTCCATCCTTAACAACAGTCAAGTTCTCATCATAATGTCACATACACCTAAAAATAAATTAATTAAACAGTCAAAGGAACATTCATTGATCAACATTATCTTCACTTTATCATTAGTAAGGCTGTAAACAAATCGAACATTTAGCGAACAGCTCATGAACCATTTGGTGGGAAATTCGTTTATGTTCGTTCGTTTAATAAATGAACGAACATGAACAGGGGTTGCTTTCGTTCATTTATCTTCGTGAATGTTCGATAATGTGTTCGCTAACGTTCGTTTGTATTCGTTCATTTAAAGTTATGTTTGAAATAATTATGTTAAGTACTTATTTAAATTTTGTGGATATTATATAGTGTTTGTGATTTTAGTTATGAAATCAGTTTATAATGGTTTGTATTTGTTTGTTTTAAGAAATTTCATTTGTATTCATTAATGTTTATGAAAATTTGTGTGCGTTCGCTTGACTTCGTTTGCATTCGTTTATATTCGTGAACAGTTCATTTCATTTCCTTAATGAATAAACACGAACAAAAAATCTCATTCGGTAAGCTTTTGTGAACAATTCATGAACAAATTATTTTTTAATAAACGTATACGAACAATGCTACGTTCATGTTCGTTCGGTTCGTTTACGACCCTAATCATTAAGGGTAGAGAAACATGACTAAATTAGTAGTTATCAATAGCGTACATTATCTTCATTAGATTTCGTCTACACTCATTGTTCTGGCTAATCATAGCACTAATTTAGTGTAAACAAGATAACCTTGAAATAAGAATATCTTTAAGGACTGAAGATGCAACTTCATAAGGTATTATTTTTTTTATGAACACAAGATAGGTTAAGCAACTATAAAATAAATTATAAAATCAGTACTAAAATATATATTAGAAATGTGTGATGTTAACTGGTTATTTCCTTATGCTTGAACCACATGTTATCGAAATTATAAAGATGAAAAACTTAAAACATAAACAACAGTTAAAATAAAGATAGAATCAAATCCTCATATAATGCATGCATATACGACTTCAAAATGTTCATATTTTACGATTTGTTGTTATGCATTACATTGTTTTGTATCCCTTCAAGTGATACGCGAATGAAAAAGTTACATACGATATAGTGTCAAGTCGTATTTAAGCTTCCATTAATAAAAACATAGATATGATATAAGACTATGATATTCATGTATCTCAACATTTTCAGAGGTTATCTTTTACTAACATAGTTATCGTATAATGCATTATTTAATGTTATTTTTGGGAGTCAAAATGCTCAACTCCTCTAGAAATAGATATAACATGTTATTATAATGGTCAAAACATGTGATGAAACATCATAACAATGTAGAATGTTAAAAATATACAAACAACTAATTATCTTCAGAATCATTAAAAATTCGAACAATTCTCTTCCCAACATTATGCCCACGAAAGAGTCCAACAAAAGCCGAAGGAACACTTTCTAGACCGGTCGAGATATCTTCAAGCACACACATTTTCCCTGTACGTAGGTGATCAGCGGTTGTGGAGATAAACTCAGGAAACAAATGCATATAGTCACCCGATAAGAACCCGCGAATCGTGAGTCGCTTATATATAACTGTTAGCAAATCTGGTGTTGCACGCTTTCCACCATCTAGGTATTCTGATATGATCCCACAAAGTGCAATCCTACCATTCAGGTTCATGTTTGATATCGCTGCTTCCAACATCTCGCCTCCCACATTATCAAAGTATATGTCAATCCCGTCCGGGAAATACCTAAAACAGATAATAAAAAAGCCATCCTTGTCAAAAGGTTGAGGATCAAAAACTAAATACGCTTATATATACCTCTCGAGGGTTGAATTCAGATCGGTTTCTTCTTTGTAGTTAAACGCTCCGTCAAACCCGAGTTTTTCTTTAAGCAAGTCCACCTTAAAAACAGTTTCATGTTTATTTTGACATGTTTGAGTCTTCCAATTTTGAAGCTCAAATATTAAAAACAGAAAATTTCAAATTATATTCAAACCTTATTTGGGCTCCCTGCACAGCCCACAACATAACACCCTAAATTTTTAGCATATTGGCCCACCAAATTTCCTACGGATCCAGAAGCAGTCGAAACAAAGACCTTTTCACCCTTCTTGGGCTTGCATAATTCAAAAAACCCAGCATAAGCAGTAAGCCCACTAAGCCCTACATTTCACATAAAAAAACAAATACAAGCCCATATAAAAATCAAAAGTTTGGGCCCAACCAATCACTTTTGAAACCGGTTTGGATCATGTCAAAATCAAAAGAGGGTACAAAATAATCGGTTCGTGAGTCGGAATGGTAAGTCGACCGAATCCGTAAGAACGCAACCAGTTAGGTTAGGATTGAACCTAAATCGCCAGTTTGTAATCGTTTTTAACCTGGCTTAGTCAAAACCGTACGAAGCCAGTATAACACGAACCAAACCAACAAAAAGAAAACAGAGCTGACTAATTACTCCCCTCTTCAAAAACTGATTACTAACCGAAACCAATTCACCAAGAATCGGTTTTGACTTTCGTTGACCCATACCGAAACCGCTTTGGGAAAAAAACAGGTTTGTCACATCTACATAGAAGCTGCTGAAATTAAGTTACCTAAAAGCCCAACATGGTATGATAATGGGAAGCCCATTGGGTCCAATTTGCTTAAAATCAAGCCCTGTGATATGCTATACTCTGCCCAACTTATAAGGCCCACAACATAATCATCCTTTTTATAATTTGGATCCCCTGAAGCTACTACTTTCCCAACACCATAAGCATCAATCACCTGAAAAATCCAATAAGAATAATAAGGTGGTACTCCCAAGGGTGTAAAAGGGGTTGTGTTCGCGGGTTAACGAGTCGAATGGGACACACGCCTGAAACTTTAAGGGAACGTGAAGATCGTGCTAGACACATGAAAACCTGAACATGGAACATATATTCTTGGATTGATAGTTTGACACGAATATGACCAGATTACCTTAAAATTTTAAATTATTTTTGCATATATTACTTTAGACTACATTTTTACAAATGTACAACGAGAAATAGAAAATATAAATATGGATTAAATTATAAGGCTTTTAACATCTAAATTTTAAAGTTAACTACTCAATAAGTTATTACATAAAAACGAATATTTTCTTTAAATAACCATAACTATTCAAAATGTTAATAGAAAAAAGATTTGAACCGGACCATCTTGTGATGTTTTACATTAAAATATATTTTATTTATATAAATAATTAAACGGGTCAATCCGTGATCATGCAAGGTCAACTCAAATGGTAAACCCGACCCATTTAACCAATTTAGAATAATTCAAACCCACAAATTACGTTTTAAGATTATGATCATAACTAAATTAATACTTTTATTAAGGACGTGTTATAAATACACTCATACATTCTTATTTTCTCTCTTTCTATACACACGTAGAGGTGGGCATAAAAATCGGATTCGGATCCGACCCGGTGTACCTGACCTGGACCTGGGTACAGGTAGTACCCGACGGGAGGCATACCCGGGTTGGACCCGTTTAAACCCGTAGGGTTGGAACCGGGTTTAGTTTTTTGAGTTTTTAGCGAACCAGACCCGGTTTAAACCCGAATTGAACCCGATATTGAACCTGGTATTGGAAATAAAAACAAGAAAAGAAAAGAAGGAAAAAAAAAAACTAAACCCGGTTCCGAACCCAACCCTACCCTATCTTACCCGGGTATGGCAGGTAGGGTTTTCAAGTAACTGAACCCGACCCGGTTCGTACCCGGGTTTACCGATACCCGGGTACAAACAAAACCCAATTGGACCCAACCCGGTTTGAACCCAGTTTCGGGTATGGCCCAAAACCCGGTTTTCCCATCTATAGACACACGTATAGATACATAAACATAACCGGACCGGACCGGTGCCCCAACCGGATCCTGCTCTGTGGGTTGGACCGGCCGGTCAAATCCAAGTCAAACAACATCGCATAAACATAACATAGGCCCACTAAAAAGGAATATTTAAATATATGTAAAATAACTTGAGATCTAACTAACCTCACCAGGAGCTAGTGCTACAGCAAACTTAGAAGTTTTTTGAGAAGAACTAACGGTCTTCATTCGGTTAATCTGATACGGGTCGATCGACACATAAAGATTCTTGATGATGACATCTTTTGAACCGGGCTTAACCGATAGGGAAAACGGTTCGGTCTTGAGCTCGAAATCACTTTCTTTTGGTTCACCATCTATTTGAGCCTTTATGGTTATGTATTTGTTTGTAACTTCCATTAGCAAATTGTATGAAATGAATACAAATTGATATGACTTGAAAGCTGAAAAAATATTGTAGACCTTTAAATGGTTAGGTACAGAGAGAAAGAGGATAAGGAGCCTTTGCGTTTAACAACACAATAAAAAGAAAATGATATTATAAAGGGTACATACAAAATGATTATTTTCTTATATTATTAATAAAAGGATTCTAATATCAAGACACCTATCCCTATTAATCGGCATCTCCATATGCGTCTCATATAGAGTTATACGAGACGTATAGGATCGGCGACACTAAAAATGAGAAAAATTAGGGGTTTTAGAGGGTTATACGCCCCATTAAGCTTTGTACGACCCCACAGCAAAATCGGACACTAGATACGAGAAAAAACTTAAGGGGCTGTCAGAGAGATTATGTGTTCCATATAGGAGTATACCTATACAATGCGTACAAGGCTATAAAACCCGTACAAAATTCTAGAGGATGTTGATTTATATTGAAAAATTGTCTTAGTATCATGACCCTTAATAAATAATTGATATGTTATATTACAAAATTGTATATTTATCAAAAGGTATTTCATAATTGTAATGTTATATTAAAACATATTGTATATCTATCAGTAGAAGATATTAAAGGGTAAGTAAATGGCAATGTAAATGCATCCAACTATACGTTAAAAAAATAAAAAAAATGAAAACGTACCCAACTTTTTATATTAACAGCAAATGTGCGACCCTGTTTCGAAAGATGAGCGTTATCTTAATAGAGGCCACCTATCTGTTTTCAAGCCGGGACCGCACCCCCAACCTTTTCAAGAAGGAAATCGATTGTTGAGAAAATCTCTGGATCAACTTTAAACATTTTACTCAAAGTGAGACTTGCATCCATTACCTCCCAATATATACATGTTATGGATCATTCACTTTAACTAGTTGATCTAATGATAATTGGTAAACGTACCCAACTATAGTTGTGATATCTTCTCTAATAAACAAAATATATTTTGACACATGTTGTTTTCTCATACTCGTTCTATGACGTGTCAGTATCTAAGCATATCAATTATTTAATTATAACATTAAATGCTAAAAATATTCTTTATAATCTTTTCAAAATTATTTTTATTTAATAAATCAAATAAAAGTTTATTTTTATTAAAAATATAATGTTTTTAAAAACAAAGTTATATGAAATATGAAGTTTTTAATACAAAGACCTTTTGAAAATGTCATTGTTTAAAAAATATTATCTAAAAATATTAGAATGTTTTAAAAAAACGAAAATCTCCATCAACGACCACTAACACTAGAAAATCTCGTATTAAAAAAAGAACTAAAAACGAAAAAGTATAAAACCAAACGTAAAGTAAACGTAAAAACACTGAATCACACTCATGAAACGTAAAACATTAAAAACTAAGTTGATCTAAGACCTGCGCGTTGTGCCGGAATCGTTAAAGGGGAAAAAAGTAAATGTAAACGTTGAACCACACACGCATGTTGCGGTGTGTTAACTCGTAAAATTCTTAAAACGAAAAATTATATAATATGAAAACTATAGGGGACAAAGTTGAAAGTGAAAAATTATAAATGTTAAATTGTAAAATATATAAAAGTATAGGTTAAAAGTAAGGGTACAACCCATTAAACATAATGTACAACACTTGATGCATAAAAATGTTAGTAATCTCAATCTATAAAATATAATAAAAGAAATGTTTTTTAAACTACGTGTCATCATTTTAGCATATCAAAAGACACTCCCGCCTCTCTCTCATAATAAATACAAAAATTATAAAAAATAATCAATTTGACTTTCTTTTTTAACTAAAATATGTTAAAACAAATATATCTATATTTGTGTTTCTTGTCTCTCTCATATTAAATTATAATTATTTTAAATAAGCAAACTAAATTATTAAACATCTAAAATATAAATGTTCTTATTTTAATAATTTATTAATACATACTAAATTATATGATTTCAGATATATTTTATCTTTAAATATAGAGTAATAATTTCTAATTTCATTATGTGTTATAACTTTTATATATTTATTATATTTTTATTTCGCCAATGGCTAGTAACATCTAGAAAATAAAATATTAATAAAACTAATGATTTTGATATGTTTTATTTATTCCACCCATGTAATACATGGGCTCTAACCTATATATAATAAAATAAAAGGGTTAAGTCACGTGTCAAAATTTTATGTAATAAATTGCCACATGACATCCTCACAATATACGATTGCCACGTGACATTTTATTAGCAATATGATTTATAAAATGAATCTCATAATCATATTTAAATAGAATTTAATGTCTAATTAAATAACATTCTAAAAATAAATTTTAAAATTTAATAAATAAAATGGAAATTTAAAAACTTTAAATTTCAATTTTATTATGCAATTAATTCGAGATATTACCTAAAAATAACAAATTAATTAGTCAAAATTTAAAATTCAAAACTAACAATTTGAATATTCAAATTAAACATATATAGTTCATAAATTTTGCGTTCCAATAATAACAATCATTATGAGTATTTTGAGTTAATTATTTTAAATTTTGAAAATATTCTATATTGTTGGAACAAGTAAGGCTAGTGCAACCAAAACTAACACTTAGACTATTTTGGTGCAACTGATGATGAATTTCCGAAGGCAAATGAAAAACTTCCGAAGGCAAAATACTGAGCTTCCGAAGCTTAAGCCTGAAGGAGCTTCCGAAGAGAAACTCCAACTTTCGAAGACAAAGTCTTCCTTCTTCCGAAGTTCAACACTTAGAAGAAATCAAGACAATGACTTCCGAAGGATGAAGACCTGAAGAATGTCTCAAGCCTCGGAAGAAGTAGCTTCTCCGAAGTATAAGTGGCTTCGGAAGAACTTCGAAGCCAGTTAACCTTCGAAAGAACCTACTATAAACCAGTGGACATAAGTATGGTCCTTCTGACACTCCGCTGCAAATCTCTGAGATACTGCATGGATCTTTCCCACGCTCATGTAGTTGACATACTTTATTCCACTATTCATTATTTGTCAGTTAGTACAGTTACTAACTTTAGTTGGTGACAAAAGGTAAGTTATAAACATGTCATGACTACCATATCTTAGATAATATTTTATCTAAGATACCTTGTCTTTAGCAATATAATATTTGCTTTAGTCATAGGTTTTCAGTTGGTATCAAAGTATATCCGACTGTAGGTGATAGTATATATAGTTTCTCATTGTAAATCATGTAATATGCTTGTAAGAGTCTTGTAATACTTTGAGTTGAGAAGTAATATATACAAGTACCTTGAAAATTATCTTCTTGTGTTTTGATTACTTAGTACATTATTATCAACTCTTAGAGGATTCTGCATCATCTAAACCGAGTGTGATTCAGTGAGATTGAAGACAATATTGTGTTGAGTGACAAAAATCGATCCTGCATATATTTTAACAATATTATATAAAATTTATTTGCATATAACGTTATATTATTATTTTATTATATGTATACAATAAATTTTTTTCTATTTACTCTTATTTCACTATCAAATATATTTGACAAATATACTAAATAACTTCTCTTATGATTAAAGAGTCCATGTATTTTTCATGAAGAACTTCTCTTACTTCTCCATTATTCATATAATCATTATTTTCAACTCATTTTGTATTGCAGTCAATTATAATATTACGTATACTTTGATTTAAAAGACAAGTTTTTAATGATAAACCTTACCACTAATAATTTTTTGTCTTACGAGCATAACCTTCACTTTGTTTATTTCTTATTTATGTATACTGGTTTATACGATATTAATAAACCATCAAATTACCTTGCTCAACATGATATCATTAACTTTTTTAAGGGATCTCAACATATCATGTTGTTATTCGTTTATAGAGACAGCCAATGTATAATAATACAATAGAAACTTACTCTATTGAGTTTACTGTGATTGAGGAGGAGGAGGTATTGTTCAACTAATGGAATTGTTATCTTATTCTTTTAATATTTATCTTAAAACATATATGGTATATATCCATCATATTTTACATATTTAATTATAGTATACTACAATGCAAGGGATATTCTAAAAAGATGGATTTTTAAGTTTGGGAAGTTGTTGACTGAATCTTGTCAAACATTTCAATACAATTAACTTTTTAGATATTTATAAACATTATATATTGTTTTTTTATTTATTTAATCATTTTATTTAATTTATATATATACACATTTATGTAATCAATCTTTACATGCTTGTATATTACAAATTTATTAATAGTCACTGATAATTTATATTTTTATTTATTTTAAATTTATTTCTTTCAACCCGTCTATAACATGGGTAGTTATACTAATTAGTAATATATATAATGTTGCTATCGTTGTAGTTGTTAGTGCTTGTTGTTGTTAAGTAGAAGGAAAAAAACTTTAAGATTACCATAACTGAAGTAGCCAAACTAATTGAAATAGTGACGCATTATTATCATCTATCCTCTAGTTGTCTTAAAGTTGATGGTTCAAAGAAGAATTCATATATTTTGGGTTGAACTTGAATGAATGTACACATGAAAATAGATATAAATTGAAGGAAACTAAAATAGGCAACAATTAATGAGTACCCTGAAGGTTGACTATTAAAATAAAATATATGAAGAATATTTGGTTTCCAATGCTCCCACTTAAGTTGGAGTATGCAAATTTCTAGTGTCCAACTTGTCAAAAGGAAATCTGAGTTGCTCAGTTCCCAAGCCTTTCGTGAACAAGCCTGCAATATGCATTTTGGTGTCTATGTGATGAGTCTGAATTTCTTGTGATTCTACTCTTTCTTGAACAAAATAAAAATCCATCTTCACGTGTTTCATTCGTTCATGAAAAACCAGGTTGTTGGCTATATGGCGGGCTGCTTGATTATCACAAAATAACGGATTTGGCCCTTTTAACAAAACACCCAATTCCCTCAGAAGCCAGCGAACCCATAAAATTTCACTAACAGTGGATGCCATGACACGGCATTTTGCTTGCGCAGAGGAGCGAGAAGCAAATGATTGCCTTTAGTTCTCCAGGATATTGGTGCTCCTCCCAAGAGAAGCAAGTAACCCGTTCGGGATCTTCTTGTATATGGACAACCCAGCAAATCAAAATCACAATATGTTGTGAGATTACAACTTCCTTCTCGCGGGAGGAGAATTCCTTGCCCGGGTGTGGCTTTTAGGTACCTTAGAACTCGAAGCACAACATCCATGTGACTTTGTCTTGGGTTAGCAACAAATTGACTTAATATGTTGACAGAGTAGGCTATGTCTGGACGAGTGGCTTACAAATATAGAAGTCTACCGGTAATGCGATAGTACCGACTTGCATCAATTTTCAGTTCTCCTTATCCCTGATTCAATTTATGATTTTGTTTGACTGGAAACAAACTTGGTTTAAAACCTTGTAACCCGCAATCTTCAAGGATGTCTAAAGTGTATTTTCTGTGGCTTAGCACCAGGCCTTCAAAAGTATGTGCCAACTTAATGCCGAGAAAATATTTTAAATTTACAAGATCCTTAATGCTGAAATGTTTGGCAAGTTCATTCTTAGTTTCTTGGATTTTGATGGGATTGTTACCAACTATGATAACGTCATCGACATATATGAGAGCGGCAATAAAGCTTTCCCCCCTTTTTTGAATGAAAAGATAGTGATAAGCTTTAGGTGGTTTAAAACCAAGGCCAACTAGGGCGTTCGTGAAATTTTCATACCAATTCTTTGATGCTTGTTTCAAACCGTAAAGGGATTTTCTTAAATTTCAAACTCTTATCTCCCTATCTTTGGCAAAACCCAGAGGAATCTTTGTATAAACTTCCTTGTTTAGTTCTCCGTGCAAGAAAGCGTTGTCCACATCAAGCTGGTGAATGGTCCAAAATTTTCTTTACTGCAACCGCCAGGAGAGTTTTGACGGTGACCAATTTTGCAACGGGAGCAAAAGTGTCATGATAATCGACCCCTTCCATTTGTGTAAATTCCTTTGCCACGAGATGTGACTTGTATCTTTTAACTTCTTCGTTTGGTTTGTATTTCATTTTATATACCCACTCGAATCAATAGTCACTTTCCTTCAGGTATGTGCCATTTTCTTCAAGGGCACATATCTCTCTTTGCATGTCCTCCTTCCATCTTCCATCTTTGACAGTCTGGTGAATATTTTGGCTCATCGTTTGACTCGATAGCCGCTAAAAAGCTTTATGAGTTTTGGAAAAGTTTTCATAAGAAACAAAGTTAACTAAGGGATGTACCGTTGAGGAATCTTAACTTGGCATGGTTTGTGCATGGTCGACTGATGGGGAAGTTGAATAATAAAATCATCAAGGCGTCTTGGTTGTGTGATTGTTCTTTTGACCCGAGGAGGATCGACCGCCTCACTTTGAAAATTATTGGATTCATCAACTTGGTCTTGTAAGACTTCATGACTCATTTCTAAATTATTAATATCTATGTGTTGTGTAACATCTCGTATTTTTCGTTAAATTAAACGTTAACTTTGTTATATTCTTGTATGGGCTAGATATGACATTTGTGAAACTTATGGGGAATTTATGCTTATAAATTTTTTTACTTTTAATCCTTTAGTTTAAAGGTTAATAATATTAATTATTATTTAATAAATAAATAATAATCTTAATAATAACTAATTATAAGGGAAATAATAATTATGTTATTAATAATACTAATAATAATAATAATAATAATAATAATAATAATAATAATAATAATAATAATAATAATAATAATAATAATAATAATAATAATAATAATAAAAACAATAACTAATAAAAGATATATAAGTAAAAAGTTGTAAATGGATTAAAACTTAAATTAAGAAAGTTAAGGGGGATGTTTTGTAAATTTAATAAACTTTAAATGAAATTCTATGCATAAATTAATAAAACCAAAACTGAAGGGACTAAATGTGTAACTTTTAAATCCCAAACCCCCACCCCCATTTACTTCCCGTATTTCCGGCAGGCGATTCCGGCCACCGCCGGCCATCCCTCCGGCCACTCCAAAATCCCCAAATTTTGTCGTTTCATGAGCTAAAAAACGTCTCCAAACCGTTCTAAAACTCCAATCGAACTTAAATGCATCGTTTAATCAAGGTTCAAGCGTCGGTTATCACTTGAATAATCGCATAACCGAAGCCTTAAATCGCATTGTCGTTTGAGCATTTACACCTAATAATAATCAAATTAACTCAACCAAAACGATCGTTTATCTATCTCTAAACGATTATCACATCCAATTTCACCTGATAAGCACAATTTCATTGAAATTGATCACCACCTTCATCGTGACCTGCAACTTAATGGAGATCCATGTTCGAAGTCCTATTACACCGAATTAACAGAGGGCTTCTGCTTAAAATTAATCCTAAGACCTATCTGCAAAGTTAATTTGATTAACATCAACGTTCTCGCCTTGAATCAACATCCAAATAGTCGCGACCGTCTCTTCTCATTGCAACGTGATTCGAGCATCTTTCTGGTAATTACACACATCTACATACTCGGTCTTACTCAAGGAATCAAAGCCCTTTTCTTGATTTCGTTAACCACATCGTTTGGATGTTCAATTTGATGCAACCCGAAACTAGGGTTCATATGAATTAGGGGTTTTCTTTTCAAATTGATTATATAGTTTTGTTTTGAATCTAAACTCAAATTAGGGCCTTAGCCCAACTGGTAACTCTTGAACTTAATAGGCAAGAGGTCCCGGGTTCGAACCGGGCCTCTGCCATTCTTTTGTTTTTAGTTGTTTTTGTATAATTTATGATTCAGAAAATTATTATTATATTAATAAATTACAATAATAATTATTTTGTTAATTAAAATATTTCAGAAAATACTAAGTTAATTTTTAAAGGTTTAAACACATATAATTCTTAGATTTAATTAATATATATATATGTATATATATATATATATATATATATATATATATATATATATATATATATATATATATATATATATAAATTGTTACTAAGTTATTTATGTTATAAATATATTATGATTCAATGATTATTTAAATAATTAATTATTCAATAATATATTTAACCATTTTAAATCATAAATAGTTAATAAATTTATTCGGTAACTTTTATTTAAATTCTTGAAATTTGTAAAACCATGTAATTTGCTTTGCTCTTATATTTTTTTAGGCTTTGTATTATATTATAAAAACCTTTGTGGTAAATCATTTTAAAAGCCCAAAACGCTATAAAATTATTTTAAATAATTTTAACGTCCTTTAAATAAGTATTTAATTAATTATCTCTTTTCACATATTATACTTGATCTTTATTTAAAACAATAAACTAAATTGTTGAATCATTTTAATTATTACTGGTATTAATTGATTTATACCATCTTTGTTAAACTAAAATGTAAGCGATCCATTATTTTATTATTTAAACCCCCAAATTCCTAATTGAAACCCTAGTTCACACTTATTTATTAATCTTATTATTTAAACTTAAAACTTATAAATATATACATATTTAGGTACCTCGTGAAGGTTTACTTTGGAACGTCGCTTATTATTCATATTAAACATCTCTTATATACTTATTGAACATGTGAGTTTCCTTGCCCCTTTTTATCTTTTCACACTATTTTGGGGTGAAACATGATTGCTTATACATGATACACTTATACATATTTGAGACTTGTAAATCACTTGCAATTCAACTTATTATTTTGTCATGGTTATTTGTGTTTTGTAAGTGATTATATGAGATACATAGTTTGTTTACAATCATTAACTATTGCTAGCCTGGCGACGTCTTAGATCTTTGGGCCTGACAAGCCTATTTGGTGCTAAAGTCGAGGTATTGCCGACTCCTGATGACGTATGCTTGTTCATCATGGGAACCAAATACACTTAGCCAATCTTTTATACTTGTAATCAAGTCGAGGTTTGGTTGTAACGATATGTGTTCTATAACCTTACTTGCTTATGACCTATGACATGAATTGCTACTTGTAACTTTTTCATATTATGTATGAAAACCTTGAAAACTCACCAACTATTTTTAGTTGACTCTTATTTTTATCATGTTTCAGGAAACCCCCAAGTTTAATGTGGACTTTGAAGCTTGCAATAAAACTAGGACTTGGACCTAGTTATATAAACAAAATGTTATGTTATGTTTGAGTTATGTTGAACTTATTTCTTGTTTGAGACTTATGGTTGTATTTCATTTTAAGACTTATGATAATAATATTTACAATTTAATATAGCGTTATGTGGCTGTGAACAATCTTAACCCTCACATCTCGACGATTCCGCCGTCAAGGTTGGGGTGTGACAGATTGGTATCAGAGCCCATAACTATAGGGATTTAGGTTATTAGAAATGGTGACCTAGACTATAGTTTCATGAACCTCATAGAAAGATTCTTATACCTTTGTGCTTACATGTTGTTTGCATGCTACATAATGCTATGCCTTTTGTGCAACTTAATGCCTTAGCATAGGATTGCCTTATGTATGCTTAAACTTAGTTACTTGTCTCCCTAAATTTAACTTTGACTCTTTGATCCTCCCCGACAAATGAACTTCTTAAACCTATTCTCGGCAACATGTGGAATCTACACTTATCATCGTGGGTTTAGTTCCTTAGACTCTATGTCTAATCTATGAAAATCTCATCAAGGTTTTGATTTTATAAACCAAAGAAATTTGTGTGACACATAGACACCTGTATTCTGGATTTCCTGGCAAAAGGCCTTCGGGCTAAGGCAAGCATATCGTATAAATCTCATTGTAAGACCAGTTATGCTTACCTGGGGATTTCTGGGATGAGTGATAAACTATGGTCAACGTACACAAGTCTCTATGGCAAATAGGTCAATTTACCTTGACGTGTCAACGATTCCAAATGGTAATGCGTTACCAAATGGAACCATCCTCTTTGTATCTTAAAAATCTTTGATTCCTTGAACTAGTATCACTTCATTCTTATCATACATAATGTTCCTATTAATATTGAACCTATCCTACATTTCAACTCGTACGTTTAAACACCGTTACACGTTGAGCGTTTCATGTAACTATTTCTATATCTTGACCAACGTGAACATGGATCTTAATATACCCAAAGATATTGGGAATCTAAACCAAATGGTCATCAAAAACTTTAAACCGTTACTTATGATTCTCAAGTCTTCTTAAGGATGTGTCCCATAACTACGAACATGCAATGCTATAGGTGGAATTCCTACATCTCGGGATATTTTGTCTAGGCAAAGTGTAAGTGGTGATTTGACTCGATCATTGAATCCATTTACTTGACTCGAAACCCTTGAGATGAGTGATCGCTTATAAGTACGCATGTCCTTAATAAGGATATGGTTGACCTCATGTCTTGAGAAGTTCATGTATTTCCTTCGATTGTGAATCGAATGTTCACATCTCACTATGATGTTGAATCATTCTTGTCCTTGATTTTGCCTTCCTGATTTAAATTATTCAAGATTTGAACACCATCATAACAAATTCTGCTATCTCGAACTTTGATCTTAAGCTTGTAAGCATGATTTTTCCTTTTGTTACATTGATGTAACTTGAAATTTTCCGAATTTCTAATTGATATTATTTTCCTTTCGTCGTTAAGTCAAACTCTGTACCGTCTGCACCGTGTGAGATGCAAGTGTTTGCAAGTCAACCTATGACTAAGAACACCCGTATCTCCTAAATGATTCTAACTCATCAAAACAGGGGTGATTCCTTTACTTTGATGATTCTCTATTCGTTTCGATAAATGGTTTCCAATTGTGATTTATAAAATTTCACTCTCTGGATCGGGGTGATTTCCTTATCCCGAGGATTGACTTCAATTATTTTCTTTGGAATGACATTTCACAAATGACATGATCTCACCAAAATAGGATTGAAACCCGTACTTTGGTGACAAATGTCAATCTTCGATTGTTTTCTTGCTATTATGAAATTCAATCATCAAGATAGGCGTGAATTCCATACCTTGATGATAATATCATCTTTATGAATTGTATTTGTTCAAATGAGACGACTTTATCAAAGTAGGAGTGAATTCTGGATTTTGATGAAGAAGTTCATCTTGTTATATTTTGTTTTTGTAAAACTTCACCATTAAGATAGGAGTGATTTCCCTTACCTTAATGGTGAGTTACCTCGTCTTATTTCTGTGGATCCTCAACAAGGAGTTGGGATCGAACTTTTTGATTGGAAGGTTAGTGGTCATACCTTCGGAATACACCATCAAGTTAGGAGTGAAAACCACACCTTGATGACTATTCTCATTTCTTGATCTCCAACTTACCAAGGTTTTAATCAAGTGACAAGAAACATGTAGTAACTTGAAGGGTGAACCAATGTTAGTGTTTGGACCTATCAAGCCAAAGCATGATTTCTGAACTTGAAAGGAGACCCGATCACTCTAGGTTGATTTTGATTCCAAGCTTGGAGCATTTGAATTCTTAAATCGATTTCCTTCCCTTTATCTTCATGTTTTGACTCGATCTAGCTACATCGAACCATTTATTTCTTACTTATCAACTTTCATTTTGAGTTATCATCAACGCATGATTGTGTGATGGTAGCCTTCTTAAAACAATCTTTCTACTAAATAAAGACATTATCAACTTGTGGTTATGTCTTTCTAGTCATACGAATGTTCTCGACTGTACTTATGGGTTTGATGAATTACGTATGCAATCTATATTTGGAAATTTGTTACCTTGCAAAACATGGTTACAAATGCATGTCTTATTGTTTGCGTTACTTCTTGAATCACTTTTGAACCCTTAACCTTGGAAATCTTTAAAACACTATCTTGATTTCGATCAACGAGACTCGTTATTACCTACATTGTGACGCGGATATAAAGGTTCATAAAATTTCGTGATTTGTAGTCATGGGTTTGGCATAAAAGAAAAGACATAACTTGGCATGTGTCCAAGTGACTTACCTTCACATATGACAAAACCTAACCCCCATGTTCCCGGGAATCTCCTGCTCAATTTCTTATCACCGAATGCCTCTTATATTAAATGCTATGATGACAATTGGTGAATTATAGACCAATTGGCTAATTGCATATTAACTCATGTGGGATAACGGGTCGAGAAATTGACTTGTATCTAACTCAAGAATTCGTATACTGTAGTATGACGTTAAAACATTGATCGTTATTTTGGATGACCGATTCATGTTCTGCTTTTAATAAGGTTCATAACCATCGTCGTGAACTTATTCCAAAATCTTCGCATATCGTATTATTCTTAGACCGATGATTGGTCAAAGAAGAGATACATAGTCACAAGATATGCGTTAAGATCGTTTCATATAGTGACGTTTGGGATTCTTAAATCCTGACGGTTAACCTTTCTTATCATTGTTGGTCTTTTATTGATTTCTAGACATCATTTCACTACGAAATTATATTCTAGAAGTTGTGACTTATAAATCCAAGGAACCACGGTAACTTGTCATCGTTTTCCAACGTTTCATCTCAAAACGTCTCGCGTTTATTATGTTAAGAATCTTGTAAGATTCCATAAAGTGAAGCGTTTCACCTGTAATCAAACGTCAAACACAGTTCGTTGTACACTTACCTTTCATTATAATCCTTTTGTTCATATAAGTTCATTCTTAATTTCGGGACAAAATTCTTTTAAGTTGGGGAGACTGTAACATCTCGTATTTTTCGTTAAATTAAATGTTAACTTTGTTATATTCTTGTATGGGCTAGATATGACATTTGTGAAACTTATGGGGAATTTATGCTTATAATTCTTTTTACTTTTAATCCTTTAGTTTAAAGGTTAATAATATTTTTTTTATTATTTAATAAATAAATAATAATCTTAATAATAACTAAATATAAGGGAAATAATAATTATGTTATTAATAATAATACTAATAATAATAATAATAATAATAATAATAATAATAATAATAATAATAATAATAATAATAATAATAATAATAATAATAATAATAATAATAATAATAATAATAATAATAATAATAGAAACAATAACTAATAAAAGATATATAAGTAAAAAGTTGTAAATGGATTAAAACTTAAATTAAGAAAGTTAAGGGGGATGTTTTGTAAATTTAATAAACTTTAAATGAAATTCTATGCATAAATTAATAAAACCAAAACTGAAGGGACTAAATGTGTAACTTTTAAATCCCAAACCCCCACCCCCATTTATTTCCCGTATTTCCGGCAGGCGATTCCGGCCACCGCCGGCCATCCCTCCGGCCACTCCAAAATCCCCAAATTTTGTCGTTTCATGAGCTAAAAAACGTCTCCAAACCGTTCTAAAACTCCAATCGAACTTAAATGCGTCGTTTAATCAAGGTTAAAGCGTCGGTTATCACTTGAATAATCGCATAACCGAAGCCTTAAATCGCATTGTCGTTTGAGCATTTACACCTAATAATAATCAAATTAACTCAACCAAAACGATCGTTTATCTATCTCTAAACGATTATCACATCCAATTTCACCTGATAAACACAATTTCATTGAAATTGATCACCACCTTCATCGTGACCTGCAACTTAATGGAGATCCATGTTCGAAGTCCTATTACACCGAATTAACAGAGGGCTTCTGCTTAAATTAATCCTAAGACCTATCTGCAAAGTTAATTTGATTAACATCAACGTTCTCGCCTTGAATCAACATCCAAATAGTCGCGACCGTCTCTTCTCATTGCAACGTGATTCGAGCATCTTTCTGGTAATTACACACATCTACATACTCGGTCTTACTCAAGGAATCAAAGCCCTTTTCTTGATTTCGTTAACCACATCGTTTGGATGTTCAATTTGATGCAACCCGAAACTAGGGTTCATATGAATTAGGGGTTTTCTTTTCAAATTGATTATATAGTTTTGTTTTGAATCTAAACTCAAATTAGGGCCTTAGCCCAACTGGTAACTCTTGAACTTAATAGGCAAGAGGTCCCGGGTTCGAACCGGGCCTCTGCCATTCTTTTGTTTTTAGTTGTTTTTGTATAATTTATGATTCAGAAAATTATTATTATATTAATAAATTACAATAATAATTATTTTGTTAATTAAAATATTTCAAAAAATACTAAGTTAATTTTTAAAGGTTTAAACACATATAATTCTTAGATTTAATTAATATATATATATATATGTATATATATATATATATATATATATATATATATATATATATATATATATATATATATATATATATATATATATATATATATATATATATATATATATATATATATATATATATATAAATTGTTACTAAGTTATTTATGTTATAAATATATTATGATTCAATGATTATTTAAATAATTAATTATGCAAATGATTATTAAAATAATTATTTAAATAATTAATTATTCAATAATATATTTAACCATTTTAAATCATAAATAGTTAATAAATTTATTCGGTAACTTTTATTTAAATTCTTGAAATTTGTAAAACCATGTAATTTGCTTTGCTCTTATATTTTTTTAGGCTTTGTATTATATTATAAAAACCTTTGTGGTAAATCATTTTAAAAGCCCAAAACGTTATAAAATTATTTTAAATAATTTTAACGTCCTTTAAATAAGTATTTAATTAATTATCTCTTTTCACATATTATACTTGATCTTTATTTAAAACAATAAACTAAATTGTTGAATCATTTTAATTATTACTGGTATTAATTGATTTATACCATCTTTGTTAAACTAAAATGTAAGCGATCCATTATTTTATTATTTAAACCCCCAAATTCCTAATTGAAACCCTAGTTCACACTTATTCGTTAATCTTATTATTTAAACTTAAAACTTGTAAATATATACATATTTAGGTACCTCGTGAAGGTTTACTTTGGAACGTCGCTTATTATTCATATTAAACATCTCTTATATACTTATTGAACATGTGAGTTTTCTTGCCCCTTTTTATCTTTTCACACTATTTTGGGGTGAAACATGATTGCTTATACATGATACACTTATACATATTTGAGACTTGTAAATCACTTGCAATTCAACTTATTATTTTGTCATGGTTATTTGTGTTTTGTAAGTGATTATATGAGATACATAGTTTGTTTACAATCATTAACTATTGCTAGCCTGGCGATGTCTTAGATCTTTGGGCCTGACAAGCCTATTTGGTGCTAAAGTCGAGGTATTGCCGACTCCTGATGACGTATGCTTGTTCATCATGGGAACCAAATACACTTAGCCAATCTTTTATACTTGTAATCAAGTCGAGGTTTGGTTGTAACGATATGTGTTCTATAACCTTACTTGCTTATGACCTATGACATGAATTGCTACTTGTAACTTTTTCATGTTATGTATGAAAACCTTGGAAACTCACCAACTATTTTTAGTTGACTCTTATTTTTATCATGTTTCAGGAAACCCCAAGTTTAATGTGGACTTTGAAGCTTGCAATAAAACTAGGACTTGGACCTAGTTAAATAAACAAAATGTTATGTTATGTTTGAGTTATGTTGAACTTATTTCTTGTTTGAGACTTATGGTTGTATGTCATTTTAAGACTTATGATAATAATATTTACAATTTAATATAGCGTTATGTGGCTGTGAACAATCTTAACCCTCACATCTCGACGATTCCGCCGTCAAGGTTGGGGTGTGACATGTTGTGGTTGTGAGCTTAACGTTCCTTCACTTGGTCTTAGACAATTGGGCTTTTCCCAATGTTTGTGGTGGTATTTAGGTTTTGTGATCATTTGTTTATCATCTGGGTCATCATGGGTAAGCCCAAAGGGTGATTCCTTTAGGTCAAGGTTTTCTTGGTGAATGAAAACTTTGTTGAATGAGAAACTATCTTCATGAAACTTGACATCTTTTGAGATAACTATCCTTTTATTTTCAAAATCATAGACTTTATATCCCTTTGTTCCTAGTGGGTATCCAAGGAAAACATCGGGCCTCCCCCTCACTTCAAACTTATCCCCTCTTGTTTTGGTGTTTCTATGATAAACGAGGCAACCAAAGACTCTCATGGATTCATGATCTAGCTTTTGGCCAAAAATTATATCGTATGGAGTCTTATTCCCGATTACAAGAGAGGGTAGCCTGTTTATGATATATGTGGCAGTCAACACGCAGTTGCCCAAAAAACACTTGGGTAAATTGGCTTCAAATTTGAGCACGCAGGCGGTTTCAAGCAAGTGCCTATGCTTTCTGTCTACGACCCCATTTTGTTGTGGAGTATGGGGACACGTTCTTTCTAGAATGATTCCATGTTGACTATAAAAATTTGACTCTCGTAAAAAGTGAATTCACCCCTTATCACGTCTAATTCTTTTAATAGATTTCCCAAATGATATTTTATCATTTCATGAAAATTCATTAGATGTTTGCTCGATTCATGCTTGAATTTCAACAAAAATACCCATACTGCCCTACTAAACTTATCAATGATCGTTAAAGTATAGCAAGCTCCCGAAAAGGAGGGGGTACGATACCTTCCCCAAATATCACAATAAAGAAATTCAAAACAATCATTTGTTTTAGTCTCACTAACTGGAAATGGAAGTCTGGCGTGTTTTGCTTTTGAACATGAATCACACAACTTATTGAAAGATAAATTCCTAAGAAATTCAATTTTAACAAGTTTATCACTAGAACCGTGACCCGACCTTTTATGCCATGTGTCCCCGAATGTCATCATTGCTTTCTTCTTGTTCTCAAACAACCCCATCCGGTACAAACCGTTTCTACACTCACCCGCACCAATCAAGTTCCTCGTGTGAAGTTTCTGCATGACACAAAAGTCAGGGAAAAAGGTTATAGCCGTTTGTAAATCTTTACTTAATCGACTAACATATTATAGATTACATGTGAATTTGGGAATATGTAAAACATTCTTTATTTTTTGTCCCCCTGTGCATTCACCTCTTCCTTCATAACAAAATTTCAATGAACTGCTACATACTCAGTTTTATTATCTCATTAAAAACTTTATGTATATATAAAGATACATATATATACTTATACATATACGTACATATGCATATATATGTACATAAATATATGTATTTATACTTATAATATGTGTGTTGTATATATATGCTTTAAGTGACAAATGTCAACATCATGTGAAATCTTTAATATATTTCCTTTTGATCTAACAAGAGAATTGCATTATCTTTTAATAGTCTTGTCAGGCTTCCTTTGACCTCGAGTCCACCCTCCATATGGTCTACGCACTGGCATAACGCTACGCCACCTAGAAAAGCCAATTTGGGCATATGGTCGTTGGCGTATGCTATACAAAATTCAAACATCATATCGACTATGTAATAGTGTGTGAACTATTTGATCCATATTCAAACATTAACTAATGTATGATGCAAATCATCAAACGGGCCAGTACTCAGTACATCCTATCAAAACATATTCAAGTTTTATCATTTTATTATTGTTTAAATAAATGCTCATGTTTTCTATCCTTTGCAAGTTATGCTAACACATTCCTTGAGATGCATTGGTCTCTTTGTAAGACTCAAAGATCTCACCACACCGGATACTTTTCAGGCCCCCCGACTTTATCAGATTGATAAATTTTCAACTATTATGATGTATTTTCCTTTCTCATAACCAATACCCGTTTGTTATTTACCATGTTTTACCTATTGTTATTTTTTTTACACAAACCAAATCAAAGCCTAATTGACACACAGTCAAGTTATAAATTATATAGCCACAAAAAATAAAAACAATAATATAACCACATAAATTTAGCCATGTAAATACTTGTATAATCATTTGGACATTTATAATTTAAAACTTTGGGGAATTATATGAACTCACCGTGGTTTATTCGAAGTTCCTACTTATGATTCCTCATCCACCGATCATATTCGCCATTTATGTGTAACTACTGCACACTTATATATATGCTAATTATCAATTTTAATTTAACTTTAATTTACATGTAGGGTTATACTATATGTTTAATTGGTTGTACTCATCTTTTTATTTTTTTTTATCTTTTTTAATCTTTAACATTTACATTTTAACCCAATACTATACATTTTTTTTACAATTTAGCCCCAACATTTTATTTTTTCAACTTCCAATATTTTCATATTTTACAAACTTTTTGTTTTACGTTCTAGTCTAAATATTGTGAGTTGACACGCCACAACGTGCGTATGTGATTAAGTGGTTTTACGTTTATTTTACCCCGTTTAACGACCCAGTCGCAATATCTAGTCCAACATCGACTTGCTTATTATTTTATATGTTTTACGTTTCGCTTGGGTGGTTCAACGTTTTTACGTTTACTTTTTGTTTGGTTTTATTTTTTTCGTTTTCTATACGATCTTTTTTGGTATTGATGGTCACTGGCGGTGGTGTGCCATTGGTACTAATTAGCACAGTTTTACTCCAATCGCTGCAATGCAGGAAAACTTAATACTAGTTGTTATCTATTAACCGTATGCTTTGCCTTTATATCTAAATCTTTCTACTCAAATAAAGGAGTAACTACGGAAAACACGTGGCAACATTACATTCATTGTCACCAATATATCAACAGTCATCTCTCTTATTAAATAATTAGCTTACATACTAATAATAATATATAACTCTGTTTAAATCAAAAATAAATTCATAGTAAATTGAAAAAGAGATCTTTTTATTATTCGTATTTAAAAGATTATAAAATAAGAAATTTTTCTAAAACATCTAACTTTTCTCAAAATACGAAATATTTTGAAATTGATGTTTTAAATTATAACTTTTTTTATAAACCATAAATAATTAAAATTGAAAGTTATAATGAGGGAAATTTTGAAATGATATTATTTAACATGGTTTATTTTCTAACAAAATGTTTAATTTTTTTTCTTGAAAAAAAAAGTTTAAAAAGTTGATATCATTGTTTTATTATTTATGGTTCTTAGTTATACGTAATTTCACTCATATTTTATCTTATAATATCGTTTATACTTAATTTTTCATTATATTTAATAATTTTTTTATTTTTGTATGAATATGTCTATGATATTAGTAGGATTCATTTGATCCTAGTCAAATATTTATTTTTGAATATGACTCTTTGTTTCTTGTTTCAACTAGAGGTGTACATACCGGTTTGGGGGCCCAAACCGGTTCGGGTCCCAAACCGAAACCGGTTTGGTCAAAGTTGGTCAAAACCGGTTTGGCCCCAAACCGGTTCGGGTCCAAACCGGTTTCAATCTAAAAAATCCCAAACCTATCAAACCGGTTTGGGTCGGTTTGGAACCGGTTCGGGCCCAAACCGGTTCGGCCCAAACCGGTTTTTTTTTTTTGAAAATTTGGATTTTTGTTCTATTGAAATAAAATTTTAAACTTTTAATTAAAACATAAACATTTATAACATTTATATAATTTAAACAATTTATAACAATTTATAACATTTTATATAATTTATATAACATTTATAAACAATTTAAGCATTTTAACAATTTATAACATTTATAAACAATTTAAACAATTTATAACATTTATAAAGAATTTAAACATTTATAACAATTTATAACATTTAAAACATTTAAATAATTTAAACATTTAAAACTAAACATTTAACATAGTCGTTTCTTCGTTCGTATTATACTTGTACGTTTATTCCTCGCCACCAGAACCGGAACTGTTACGAAGGTAGTCATAGGTAGTCATCATATGCCGCTTCATCATCAGTCATTCCTGGTGTCAATCCGCTCTCTACCTCGTCCTCGTATAATTCTGCTTCGTATTTCAGTTCTCCTTCAAGTGAACGTTTGTCTTGTACTCTTTCCGCGGCATCCAAATAATCTTTCAAGCAAATTGACATTTCAACTGCTTGTGGAGTGAGTCGAGTTCGTCTTATTGATATAACCCTGCCACTAACAGAAAAAGCAGATTCCGAAGCTACCGTAGAAGCTTGGACGGTTAGTAAATCTCGGGCCATGATGGATAGGATGGGAAATTGATCTTCCTTACCTTTCCACCAAGCCAACAAGTCAAAATTTTTAAATTCATGTGGAGTTATGGTCGATAAAAAGTTTGTAAGACCATACCTCCCGAGTTCACTACTCGGAGTGTTACCACGTTGACGTTTATTACATTCATCCCTTAAAGTATTATATAAATCAAACATTGGATCATTCGAACTTTCGGCATTTGCCGCATGCCTTAAAGCATTATGGATTTGTGATGTTTCCTCGTATTTTAATAAATAAACATCATACATTTGTTGTAATTGTTTGTTGAAATTAGCTTTTAAAGTTTTACTATACATTGGTTTACCAAGTTCTAAATCCAAACTAAAAGTAATTTTATCAAGTAAAGTTTCAACCCCCGACTTGTTTAAACAAGGGTTTAAAGCAACGGCACATGTAATAACGGGAGACATTTCTTCAAAATACTTTTTAAGTTTTTCTTTCATTGGGGGTATCATATCGGAATAAGGTCTACCCCAACACGACAATTCATTTAATTTTGAAGTCATTAAATAAATTTGGTAAAGTACCAACGGACTCGTTGGGTAATAAACTCCAGAAAGACATGTAGTTGCATTTTTAAAAACTTGAAGCATTTTTGTTACTTCTTCGATAATGGCCCAACCCGATGGATGGTAAGAATTTGCCTTTCCCCGACTTACCAAACTATTATGAAAGGCTATTAAACTTTCTTTTTGTTCTATAGCCTTTACAAACATGTTACATGTGGAATTTCATCGTGTTGGTACGTCCCAATTCGGACCTAAACATTTAGTATTTGCGTCTTTACAAAACTTGCGATATTTAGTATATCTTTGGTTATTACTAAAAATATCACGTAACATTCTTTTAAAACAATCTTTTTGGGCCTCAGTCGTTTTTAAACCGTCTTGAACGGCTAAGTTTATGATGTGCGCAACACATCGACTATGAAAAAACACACCCTCACATATTGGTTTATATTTTAATTTTAAATGATCTATCGCAAGAGTGTTGTTTGACGCAATATCAAAAGATATAGAAAATATTTTGTTTTCTAATTTATACGTTTGAATAACTTTATCAATAACATAAAAAATATTTTGGCAGGTGTGAGGATAATCAAACAATTCAAATGCAATCGTACGTTTCATCATTTGCCACGAATCGGGTTCAAGCCAATGGGCAGTGACACATATGTACGAGTCCGGTGAACCGTGAGGTGTCGACCAAACATCACTAGTTAAGTTAACATCGGTTTGTAAATTTTCAAAATAAGATATTAATTCATTTTTAGCTTTTTTCCACATTTTTAAACAATCTCTTCGAAGAGTAGCACGACTTACATTGGTGTAACGTGGTTGGAGAGTTCGTTGAATGAGTCGAGTCAAACGTTCGTTGTCGAAATGTTTGAATGGCAAGCTTTCTTGAATTACAAGTTGTTGTGATTCAACCAAAACATCAAATACATATATATACTAACCTAGTGGGGGTATAATGGTAAAAAAACATCAAAAAAACGGTCAAAAATGGGTACAAACGGCTATATAGCCGTTGGGTAACGGTAACCGGTTTGAAAACCGGGTTTAAAACCGGTTTGAGGTACCGGTTTGAAAACCGGTTTGGAACCGGGTTGGAACCGGTTTGAAAACCGGTTCGGGTTGAAACCGGTTTGAAATTTCGAAAGGTTAAACCGCATAGGAACCGACGGTTCGGGGCCGGGTTGGAACCGGTTTGGGCCAAACCGGTTTGGGCCAAAAACCGGTTCCGGTTTTTTTGGCCGAACCGGTTCCCAAACCGGTTTTTTTTGCCCATGTCTAGTTTCAACTGGTTTGAAACCAAAACTTATTTGATCATGTCTATCTCATTCTCTATACTTCCAACACATTTATAAATATCCCTTTGATCTTTTAGAATCATTCTTGATCAATTTCACATATCAATTCACTGTTTGGTAATTCGAGCCTAAAGTGGCATAATAACACCAGTTACACGAAAATAATCATCATATTCATTGTGTGAATTCAATTCTTTGGTTGAAAGTATTATGTGACATTTTCCCATTTCCCAGATAAAGAAAAATAGTTTTGTTATATCAATTTTCACCCAAAAGCCATTACCATGATTTCTTTGATTCTAATCATATTTAGGGATGTTTAAGAGCTATTTTACATCAAAGAAGGTGTAAATTTTGATGTGTGCCACAACATCCATGTCCACATCACTACCTTTTGGACTTATTCTCATGTCTG
The DNA here is from genome assembly GCA_025215565.1 of Flaveria ramosissima. NCBI lineage: Eukaryota > Viridiplantae > Streptophyta > Magnoliopsida > Asterales > Asteraceae > Flaveria > Flaveria ramosissima. Next base: position 76,873,229 of record CM046036.1, read on the forward strand.
CATGCATATAGTGGGTTATTTTTCATTATAGTTTAACGCTTTATTAATTCAATTAAGGATGAAGTGGGTGGGTTAATTATGCCCCACCTTCGATCATATTTTGTTAGTGGTGTTAGTCATTTGTAATCCTTATTTAAGGAGCTTTAATTGTTGATTAAAAAGATTGGGAATCATTCAAGAAATCTATTTCATTCTATTTTCTTCAAACTTTATTTTTTAATCTTTTGTCAATAATTAACTGTTGGAACTACATCAAAATTCTCCATAACTTCCTATCTAAGCTTACCTAAATTTCTAACTCTTGATTAAAGATTTGTTTTGTCCACATATATAAGGTTCATCAAGTTTCTTGAGATGAAATTTAGTCACCAAAACTTTATATTTGTTACCTCCAACGAAGATTAGAAGTTCCTCAAGAACGAGATCACAGCTGCAAGTTTCTGTTTTGAGCAAATAGAACATGGTTTGAGGTACTTTTACCCCTAGGAACCGAAATATTTGCCTATTCTGATCTAACTCACAAGTTAACGTAAGGAACGAGTATCCACATAATGAAATCATTTAGTATTAAAATTATTTCACAAACAAAAAAAATGAGAAATTGGGAAAATAGAATACATTTAATAGTATCAGTTCTTGTAATAACATTTACAAGTTTGTCTACGGTATTGTAAAACATGTTTAAGCTTAGAAGCACAATCTTTTAAGTGACGATTTATCCACCAGGTATGCCACATACCCCTCTCCCTTTCCAAACTTAATCTTTTTCCCTCTCTTTGCTCGTAGGGACTTGGGAGAGCTAATCTTTTGCCCTCGTTTTGTCTCTCTGTCATGACCCCTCAAGTTATAACCAATGATTCACTTATAACTCTTTTTTACCCTATTTTTTGTGTTTCTCTAAAACAAATAACATAGTATACATATCTTATAGAATTTCAAATGTATCTTACGTTATAATATGTTTATTTTTTTTACATTTCAGTGTAAATTTCAATCAAAACTAAGTCGTTGAAATCAAACCTTACAAATTTCAACACTCCTACATTACAACACATTGCTTTCGCCTCTCATAATCTTCTTAAATAAATATTTTATTTGTCTCCATTTGAGTACCAACATTTAATTTGTCTCTATTTAACACCGTTAGTCGAAAGGACAAAAATAGAAACGATTTGCAAAACTCAGACTAATAATAGAGACAAAATAAACGTTAGTACTCAAGTGAAACAATTTGCAAAACTCAGAGACAAAAACCGAGATTAACTCTTAATATTTTATCTATGTCTTGACATCAATACATACATGTGAAAGACAGAATTTGAGTACTTTGATTGCAAATGGAGGTGCGCATGCTCACTGACAACTCCACCTGGTGGCATGCATAACACCAACAAAGCTGACAAAGTGATAAACACCAAGTGATCTCCATCATCCACACCACCTCCCTACAACACATTGATCATATCTCTCTCGATACACACACATATATACGTGTATATATATACATATGTAAACAATCATACCGTGTATCTCATATCACTTCAGTCATGGGAACAAAGACCCTCTTTTCTCTTCTTTTAGCACTACTTCTCCTCTTCACATCTCGTTAGTATCTCATACATAACCCTTAAAATCTTGTTGTTTATGTTATATATAGAGTTTAGTGTTGTTTAATTAACTTCATATATATTTATATTAGTGTTGTTGTATGATGAATGCAGAGTGGGGCCTTCCAGTTGCAGAAGCACGAATGTGTCAATCACAGTCTCATATGTACCATGGAACCTGTTTCCGTGACCACAACTGCGCTCTCGTGTGCCGCAACGAGGGTTTCTCCGGAGGAAGGTGCAGGGGCTTTCGCCGCCGGTGTTTCTGCACCAGGCTTTGTTAAATTTAGCTATCTTGGAGAAATCTTGAATCGTGTCGTGTTAGTTTAAACGTTGTTATGTTTGTTTAAACTTTGGTTATGTATGTTTAAACTTTGGCAATGGCCAATGGGTGATGTTTGGGTTTTAGTGTGTGTCTTAAAACAGTTTGGTTAAAGTGATTAATATTTGAAACTTTATGGTTTAAAACTTTAGTTATTTGAGTGTTTGGTTTTTATATAGTTGTATTTGAAGTTTATGGTTTAAATTTAAAATTAGAGTTAATTTCAATTTTGCTCTCTGAGGTTTGACAAAAATAACTATTTTCCTCCAAAATATTAGAAACATTAATTTACCTCCAAAAGTTTCATAAATTGTTTCAATTTTAGTCCAAAAGCTTCATAATTTTTTATTTAAGTTGAAACAACTAATGAAACTTTTGGATTAAAATTGAAATAAATTATGAAATTTTTAGAGTTACATTGATGTTTACAATCTTTTTGATGAAAATGATTATTCTTGTCAAACTCAGGAAGCAAAACTGAACTTAACTCTTTAAATTATTAATGACGCCATTTGTTTTTTTAAACAATTTCAACCGGTGACACTGTTAACGGATAGAACCATCCTAAAGAATTGTGGATGACCATAAGATATTGGTGATGTCCATCTACGTAGCTCTTGAGATCGTTTTTTTTTGTTTTTTTAAACAGTTGTACATTTTATTAAACCTAAAAGTCGATTACAAAAGTTTGAGCATTCACCATGTTGGTATTGATCCGATCTTAAAAAGTAGCACAAGCTCGAAAATAGCAAGTGAATAAAGATTGCACAAAATAAAATTACTTGATATTTATTTGGAGGGACACAAAAATTCACGGAATAAAAACAACACAAAATAAAATTTATTGATATTTATTTGAAGGCACACAAAATTTACAAAGACTTCAATCCCTATATAATACTAAACAAGCGTGAAGACTAAATTTCCTTACCTATATTTAAATTAAAACACCAAATCAAAACTAAATCAGATTGAATAAACTAATTATCCTATATATTAAAAAACTAACGTGATGAACAGTGATTTTGGGATTTTATCATTAGGCTTAATAAAAGCTTTTAGGTTGTTAAGGCTATGGTGATATGAGATGGGGCTCATCTTTGGCCCTCACCATTTAAACCACTGGTGCAAAAATTCACCATTCCTTGGTTGTTGATATGTTACAAGCGAGGCATGAAGTCACTGTTATGAAACTTACGCGCGAGGCATGCAGTCACTGTTATGAAACTTACGCCATTGTCACCCTCGTTACATACTCAGCAACCCCTTCTACGCTCCCTGTCGTAGCCCATAGTTGTCGATGTAAAAGAATGTTTGGTCCTTCGATAGAAGATACGATTTGAACAAAAGATTTATCGATGAGAGAAAACTAAAAAATATAAAATATGATGACTTTGGTATGGCAAAAACAGGTTTGGAGAAATCAAATTTATTAATTAAAGATTTTATAGGGTATGGTGAGAGATTGCAAACTACATCCAAATCAAATTTATTTTTTAAAGATTTAACAGTGAGAGGTTGCAAACTACATCCAAATCACCTCTATTTTTTATAGACTTTACAGGGTATGAAGAGAGATAGCAAACTACACCCGATTGTTTTTCACTATTTGAAGAGGTTGTGACTTAATTTTAGTAATAGCATATTATGTGTATATATTTATATTCTAATAATGTGTGTATATATTTATCTTCTAATGTGTGTATATATTTATCTTTAGGATGGGATGTTATTTTCAAATGGGATTTATTATTGGTCATCTAATTTTTTTTTTTATTTTCTCAGTCTTTCTCTATACATACATATTAATATTAATATGGAGAGATAGAGATAATATTGTAATTTAATAACAAAAATGAGTTTTTTTATTGATAATTCGATAATTGAGTGGGATATAAGTAGCAAAAGAGAATAAAGACAAATTATAGAAACCACGACATGTGTATAGAGGTAAACCCCTCTAATTTTTAAGGAATTTATAAGATGTAGCTTTCACCTTATAAGTTTTGACGTAAATTTTATTCAGAAACAAGTTGAGTCAAATTTAAATGTTTTCGTACTAATCTTTAAGTACGTTTTGACTTGAAATCCGTTTCGACGTAAATTTTGTTTGGAAACAACTCGGGTCAAATATAATATGCTATCATTCGACATTATAAATTTGAGTTTCTTAACTGTAATCTATATTTTATCACGCCACAATCTAGTGTCACCGCATGTGCTTATTTTCATGTACATTTGAGTTGATCTATGTTTCAACGTAAATTTTGTTTGGGGTCGTGTCAAATATAGTATATCTTTATTTGACGGTATAAACTCGAATTACTCTAACGTAAATTTAGTTCGTAAACGAGTCGGGTCGATCGTAATTTATACTTCATCCTGCCACGTACGCCGCCGACGCAACGCGTGGCTGGTAAAATTACAAGTTAAAATAATTAACTAAACCCTCTAACTATTAGATAGTGACAAGACTAGTCTTACAAACCATACACCATGTTAGATTCATAGCATCTCCGGACATTAAAACAAGCCGAACTCATTATGCCACTCTTGAGCAACTCGAGCTCGATCGTTAAAACTCAAGCCAGGAGCTCATGATATATAGAGTTTAACCAGTGTTTACTCAAATCCATCATATCATGCGTTCCTGAGCTCTTAAAGCTCGATTCGTTAAAATCTCGAAACAAAAACTCACGATACATCGAGTTTAACTAGGCTTGCAAGCCTAACATGTAAATTGTGCATACATAATGTAGTTTCTACTTAATATAATGCATTCTATATAACTTTAGAACCCAATGTCAGCTTATGTTTACGACCCCGGTAGCTTGACTTGCAACTAGTTACTACGCACACGCACGCATGCCCACACACACATGCACACACGCACACCCACACACACATGCACACCCACACTAGTAGGAAACTCACACGATTCGATGACGACGACAATTTACATCACAATACTCGTCTAATTAAGATTTCAATGTACTTTTTAAAGAGCAAACGTACCCAACATACTTTTAATTCGATCCATTGTCATCAAATCATCAAAATTACATTAAAATTAGTGAACCATTTTATGCATTTTAGCATGGTTTGACATTATCTATACTTTAAAAACCAAAATGGGAACCCCTTAAGCTTATAGTACAACTTTTGGATGCATGGTTTTTCATGGTAAATAAGTAATTTTGTTAAATTATAGGGCTATTTATTTATCTCTTCTTTTTGTCCTTTTCTAATGTTTAGTATTTTAATTTTTTTATTATTTTAATATTATAATTAATTTAAACATATGTTTTATAACTTCTAAATTATAATGTTTTATAAAATCACAAATACGTAATTACGACATGCTTATTTTTACCTACATTTTGGTATAGATTTTAAAAGAAACCGACCTCAGCTAAAATATATTTTTTATTTTTTTTTTCACGATGACGATCTCGCCGCAACGCATGGGTTTGTGACGATTTCGTTTTTTTATACAAAGTTGAAAATGTATTCAATAACGCACGTGTTTCGTTTTTCTTACATTTGTTGCATGAATTTGCAAACAATGGTTCGACTTAATTTTTTTATGGTTTTACGTCCCCGCCGCAACGCGAGGGTTTAACACTAGTTTAAAGTTAAAAGGGATATCTTCGACTTCAAAACTGAAATGAATCCTATAACAATTTAGGAAATGTTTGCAAAACATATACAACCCCATGTATTATACAATAAAAACAAACCGACTTTATGACCAAAATGCAGTAAATATAACAACCGACTTGTCAAGTGTTGGCATCTTATTACCAAAGTCCCACCACCAACTCCAGGAGGACACATAACATATCCTATTTTAGCATTATAGACCGACCTTCATTAGCTACAACAATCATCAAGTGCATGTTCCCTATTAACTCAAAAAGATTCCAAGACATGATAAATTTAAGTGCTTTAAAATCTTTAGTTATCAAGAAATAAATGACACACTTTATCTCTTAAGAAGATGATGAACTCAATAATTTTTGGATATCTTTCTGTTCATACTCAAAGAAGCAATTCAAGTCATCAGCAACCAGAATTCTCAAAATTCTTATTTTATAAAATCAAGAATAAAAAATGTATAACCTGCTTGAGCTACTACTAATCCATCTTTTGATAATTTCTTATGTGAAACCTCATAAACTCGTTTCACTTTCAGGTATCTTGTAATAAGATAATGAAACCGTGTAATCATATTCATTAATATCAATAGTTACAAGTAAACTATTTATTAAAAAAACAATTTAAAGCCTGGAATGATCCTACAACAGCTACCTCTAATTTCTTAAATAGTTCTAGACCAGATTACATTGTATAAACAACTTAAAGCCTGGAATGATCCTACAACAGCTACCTCTAATTTCTTAAATAGTTCTAGACCAGATTACATTGTATAAACAACAAAAATAATAGCGCCAATAGGGTCGATCCACCAATAGAATCTATCACCAAGAAGAGTAGCAACTAATCCAGCTACATTTGTTACCATGTCAAAGTAATGATCCTGTTAGCAACTCACAGTTGTATTAGATGCAAATTCTCATCCATCGTAAAAGTTTAAATAATTTCTCATAATCGTAAATATACCTCTGCATATGCAAGAATGAGCTATTTTAAATATCCACAAAACCTCATAAATCCCAAAAAAAGCCACAAACAATCCAAAGTCCACCAATACATAGCATAACCAAGCTATATGTAGATGTTAGTAACAAAATAAACCAAATTCAATAAAACAAAAGAAAGTTGCCTCCTAGAAACCAACTATCAACAACTTTTAACCTTTGAGTTTAAGCCAAAATGATGGTATTTCTACCTTCATATTAATGTTAATCTCTGAACACCAGAACCGTTGACTCACCGTAAATATTTGACCAAGTTATGAGATCTCATATTGATTTATATATAAGATAAAATCTCTTTAAAGAATTTCAATTAGTTGATGGGATTCATCATATTATGACTCACCAAATAGATCCTTCAATAAACATTCATACATGATTCCAACAACCTAAAGCAACAACAAAGTGATATTGTATTGTAGTGTGCACCTAAACTTCCAATCAACCAATTGATAAGAACCAAAAAACCCATGGTTTTAAAGAATTGAGAATGAGTACCTAAATATTCAAGGACTCTTTACTTATGATGTTCAGTTAAAACAAAGAAATCCCTGAAATTTACAATATCCTTGTTATCGTAAAGAAAGTTGATAAAGATATCCACCATTGCCTTGTAGCTCATCTTCGAACCCAACAAGCAACAATGTTGTTATACATCATCATCAACATCCCTACAACTGCTCACCGTCTTCAAGACACCAAAAACTAAACGTTAAGAAGCCACATCTAAGTTGGAATCATTAGTACAGAAGTCGTATGGGTGTCCAAACAACTTGCCGAAGTCATAATCACCACCGTAGTTTGAAACCACCATCTATTTCTCCTTTATTCTCCTTGCTTGAACAGGCAGCTACCATAGCTTCACCTTTAATGGAAGATTGATAAACATCACCAAATAAGCACTCGTAGAATGCCGATCTTTTCCCGTTTGAATCACCAAATAAGGACTCAAAGATTGAAATCACAATTGACGTCTCCCATATTTTCCCGTTTGAATCAGCGAATTCAAGTCCCGCCCATTAGTCCTTGCTTCAAAGAGTTGTAAACTATGCTTCAAATTTTGCACCTCTTAAAAATCCTTAAAATTTTAACGTTAATGTGTTGTACATCATGCATCAATGCATTGTAACTTATGGCTGTTGCGTTAAAATTTGAATCACCTACCATCATCAGCCACCATTAATTTTTAAGGATTACATATTTGTCAATAGTATAAATTGAACGTTATGGCTGTTGTGTACCAGGATCGAACACGACCATGTGCTCCAGTCGAAGCCTTCGAATACCACCAGCACCACGCCTTTTCTACTTTTTGTTGTTATCCATACCACCATACCATCATCACATGTGTAGAAACAGATAGGTGTTTCCAATGGCTTTTGGTTCTATCCACAGATTGAAAGTTTATGTTGTGTTGATCATTCTAAATTATCAGAGGTAAGCTTTTAAATTTATGTGTGAAAAGTGTGGTAACCATGAAATTTATGTTAATTCAATAATGGACGACGAAGAAGATGAGTAATCTGGTTTAACATATTGTTAGTTTTAGTTAGTGGTTGTCAAATGGATGGTGTGGTACGTATACGTATTGGTTAGTCTTTGTTATTTTAAAAATACGATTATGGTTTCCTTATAAGTTGAGGAAGGTTCGATACATATATGTAAGTACACAGGTTGTAGATTTTCTTTGGTGCTTCTAGTTGCATAGAAACAAACTTGGCTTGGTACTTATACATATGGTCTGTATATGTAATTATCAAAATGAATGTTCGATATATGTAGTTGTGTTATATAATGGATGCAAATGTATAGTCCAGTTTATCAAGCGTGTTATTTGGGGTGTTTTTACTTGTAGTTGAAAAAGTGCCAAGCAAAGGTTAGTGAGATGACAAAGGAAAAAAAGAAAAGTGAGGAAGGAAAGGTTAAACGAGGGAAGCCACCGTCAAGAAGATTTGTTTCCCCGTTTGTTGATAGGCCACATGATATTAAAAGAAGCGTATCAAAGGAAGATATGAGAGTATGGAACTATCTAATGAGATGGACCAATGTTGAGAAGTAAGATTGAACTTTTGTAACACCCGGTTATTTATTATTTTGGAGGCGACGAAGGAAGAAAAAGAAATAAAGTTCAAAGTTGAGGGACCAAACTTGTCAACGAAAGAAAGTCGAGTGAGTGGGAGTATATAAGGGAGAGGGCAGCCCTTACCCTCTCCCCCACACTCACAAATCAGCCAAAGAAAGAAGAGAAGAGAGAAAGAAGAGAAAAAGGGAAAAAGCGTCGGTTCGGGTTGGTTCGAGTAGCCAAAATCGTTGAGGAGCGAGTCAAATCGAAGCCCTTGTCGTTGTGCTCGTTTGTGTGAGTTCTAGGACCCCACTTTTACTTGTTTTCAACCGATTTTGGGGCTGAAAAGCATCAAAAACCCGTTTTTGTATGTATGTGTTTATGACCCATTTGGGTGTGTTGCGTGTGATGTGTTAGAGTTTGTTTCCGGGCTTGCGTGTGCTTGTATGGTGTTGTGGTATGTATTCCTAAGGTCTAAGATGATTGATTTAGGCTTAGAATGGGTTTGGATGAGCTTGGATGCCGAAAATCGCAGATTGGGTTTGGGATGAACTCCTTTCTGCATCAGTTAGGGCTAGGCTGAATGGAGGCCATACGGCCGACTGAGGGGCGATTGAGGTTCATTTGCATGATTGGGATTCATTCGCACGATTGAGGGTTCATTCGCACGACTAAGTTTTCATTCATACGATTGGGGGTCCAGTCGCATGGGGAGTCATACGACTGAGGGTCCAGTCGTATAGGTGCTTAGTCGCATGAGTCCATTCGCATGAGGTCAGTCGCATAGGTGTGTATTCGCATTAGTTCCATCCGCATGAGGTCCATACACACGACTGGGTGTCCATTCCCATAGATGTTCATCCGCATGAGTCCAATCGCATGATGTTCAGTCGCATGGAGGCCATGCGACTGAAGGGTGTCCATATGCCCGATTAGGGCTGTTGCACTCGAAGGAAAGTGTAGTTCGAATTCTGACTTTCGGGAGAAAGTGCAGATGTAAGCTTTGACGTAAAGGTTCGCGTAAGAGCATGTAAGATGACTGTTATGACCTTAGAGAGCCTGTTGGGCATGATGATGATGATGTTGCATGTTTATGCATGTTATGTATGTATGATGTTGCCCTTTATGATGATGATGACTGTGTATGATATGTTCCTTATTATGATGAATGTTTATCTTTCTGGTGGCTTTACGTGTCGTGTTAATAAATGAATGAAGTATTATGTAACGTAAAGTGAAAGATAATGAAAGAGGAACATGAAGTAAGAATGCATGCATTATTGAATGATGAATGAACGAAGGAAAGGCTTGCAAGCACATATATGAGGTGAGCAACTCTGTTGTTGCAAGAGACTCGGATAACGTGCAATCGTTGAGATTGCCCATGAGGTGAGCAACCCTGTTGTTGCAAGAGACTCGGATAGCGTGCTATCGTTGATATTGCCATGAGGTGAGCAACCCTGTTGTTGCAAGAGACTCGGATAGCGTGCTATCGTTGAGATTGGCAATGAGGTGAGCAACCCTATGGTTGCAACAGACTCGGATAGTGTGCGATCGTTGAGATTGCTAATGAGGTGAGCGACCCTGTCGTTGCGACAGACTCGGAAGAACGAACGAATGAAATGAACGAAAGTTAACGAATGTAATGAAAGATAAAAATGATAATATCTGTGTATACGTATGATGCATGATCACATGAGAAAAAGGAATAGTTTTAATGAAAGTAAAGTATGTTTTAAATAAAACTAGAACTCACTCAGCAACACTGACTTTTTATGTGTTTCCAGTTGGCAGGTAATGTTGCTGAGGATGGCGCTGCGAGGCTACTCAGCTCTTTTTGATGGCATCCATTTGTATAGGGCTTTTGTGATGTAATGCAACAATATATTTTGTAACTGATTAACGATGTATTATTTGGCAAAAGCTTTTATAATGTAATGAAATGTCTATTTTGATAATTGCGCTGCAATGTTTTATGAAAGTTAAGTGTAATTATTTGTTATATGTGCGATGAATGACCAACTGTAGGCGTCCCGGGAACGGGGCCTTACAAGTTGGTATCAGAGCCAAAGTTTAAGTGAAATGGGTAAAATTTTCAAATAAACCTTAACTTAAACTGAAAATGGGACGGAATGGAAATGGAATGCCCATCTGAGTAGCTGCGTGCCATCAGGTATTTTCGTAAAGTTAACTGGTTTTATGTGCGCATGGTATGTGGTTATGTGTTGTATGTAGATTTAAATACTGATGGAGTCAGGACATGTAATGCTTGGGGTATGAAGAGTAAAGTAAGTGGCTAATCACAACTGGTCACTGTAATTAGGGATTACTATACTTGACATAAACTGAGTTGTTTCCTTGAATGACCGTGTTGGTGTTTGAATCTTTCAGTGTGATATAGAGAATGGCTGGTGGTAGATCCTCTAAAGCTTCTAGGGGTGGAGGTCGTGGTGGGCCTGATGCTGATCTGCGACCTAAAAGAGGAAGGCCTAGAGTGGAGAAGGTGGTTCCTGAAGAACCTGAGACCCCTCATCCGGAGGCTGGGGATGAGAGTGCAAACTTGAGGGCCTAGGTAAAGGAGGCTGTTGTTGAAGAAGTACATCAGGTCATGCAGACAATCTTACCGTCTATGGTGACCGAAGTCATCAAGGCTGTGAAAGAAGGAGAAAGAAAGGAGAGAAACAGGGCCTCGGGGGAGCGGGAGCAACCGGAGCCTGAAACGATTTTCTCTGATAATGAGGAAGAGGAAGAAGATGAGCCCGTGCAAGAGGTGGTACGAGGCTGTAACTACGGGGCGTTTATGAGATGCAAGCCCCCAACTTTTGATGGAAATGGCAATGCTGCTGCTGCTCACCGGTGGGTGAGGGAAATGGAGGTTGTACTTGATATCAGCGAATGCCGGGAAGACCAGAAGGTGAAGTTCGCTACCTACTCTTTTGTGGATTCGGCTCTGTGTTGGTGGGACAACATTGTCCAAGCTGAGGGTAGCAGGGCCATTGGGAGGATGAGATGGTCCGAGCTGAAAAAGTTGGTGATTAAGGAGTTTTGTCCTCATCGGGAAATGGACAAGGTCGAAAGGGAGTTCTTGAAATTGGAAGCGGGAACCATGACAGACCAGCAGTACGCCACAAAATTCAACGAGATGGCGCGTTTGGTGCCGGATCAGGTGACGCCTCTGTCACGAAAGATTAAGAGGTACATACAGGGTTTGCCGGTGGATATTCGCAGGCACATGATCGCCGCCCGACCGAGCACGTTTAGGTCGGCGGTGGATTTGGTAGGGAGACTGTATGATGAGAGAACAGTGGTGGTGACTGAAGGCGGCAAGAAGGGCGGTGGCGATCGAAACTGGCAGGGGAAGAGGTTTGGTCGGGGTGATGCCTCGACGGGTAATAAGAAGGCACGGGTGGATGACCGCCGTGTGGTCACATCGAGTGCGGGATCAAAAAGGTGTGACAAGTGTGGAAGGGAGCATAGTGGGGAATGCAGATTTGGGTCGAACTTGTGCTTCAAATGTGGGAAGGCGGGGCACATGGCAAAGGACTGTCGTATAGTCCGGTGCTATAACTGCGGTGAAGAGGGTCATATGAGCAAGGATTGTAAGAGGCCGAGGGCTGAGAGCTCCGGGGCGAAGAAGACGGGAGGTGAAGGACCGAGGGCGAGCGCCAGGGCATTCACCATGACACAGGAGGAAGCTAGGACGGACCCTGATGTCGTGTCCGGTACGTTTCTGGTGAACCAAACTTTAGCTTCTGTGTTATTTGATTCGGGTGCTAGTAAAAGTTTTATTTCTGCTGCTTTCTGTGCTAAGCTGCTTGTTAGTAGTAGACGTGTTGATGCCTCATTTGATGTAGAAACTGCCATAGGTAAGTCTACCAGGATTTCTAAGATGATAGAGAACTGTGATGTGGAACCTGAGGGTCATAAGTTTCCTGTTAGACCGTTCGTGATGACCTTAGGTGGTTTCGATTTGGTTCTTGGGATGGATTGGTTGGCGGACTTCGAGGCGAACATTGTGTGTCGCAAGAAGATGATTCGTTTGACAGCGCCTGACAGTAGTTCAGTGACGGTTTATGGTGATCGGGTTACTACGATTCCGAAAGTGATCTCGATGGCGGTGGCGGGAAAGTGTATGGGGCGTGGATGTAGCTCTTACTTGGCCTATGTAAAGGATGTGGATACGCCAACACCACAACTAGCCGATGTACCGGTTGTGTGTGACTTTCTAGACGTGTTCCCTGAAGACTTATCAGGAGTGCCACCTGACAGAGAGATCGAGTTTCAGATTGATCTGATACCAGGTGCCCAACCTGTTGCCAAGGCACCGTATCGGTTGGCTCCGACAGAGATGAAAGAGTTGATGGAGCAGTTGCAAGAGCTACTTGATAAGGGGTTCATTAGACCGAGTATCTCTCCTTGGGGTGCCCCGGTCCTGTTTGTAAAGAAGAAGGACGGTAGTATGAGGATGTGCATTGACTACCGCGAGCTGAACAAGTTGACGGTGAAGAACCGATACCCCTTACCGAGAATAGATGATCTGTTCGATCAGCTCCAAGGTGCCAGTTGGTTTTCAAGGATAGATCTTCGATCTGGTTACCATCAGTTGAAGGTGAAAGAGCAGGATGTTCCTAAAACAGCTTTCCGTACGCGCTATGGTCACTACGAGTTTCTCGTCATTTCCTTTGGTTTGACCAACGCGCTAGCTGCTTTTATGGATTTGATGAACCGTGTGTGTCGGCCGATGCTGGATAAATCAGTGATTATGTTTATTGATGATATCGATTTATTCGAGGAGCGAGATTGAGCATGCCGGTCACATTCGGGAGGTTCTGGAGACGCTGAGGAGGGAGAAGTTGTATGCTAAATTTTCCAAGTGCGCGTTCCGGTTGCGCGAAGTTCAGTTCTTGGGTCAAGTGGTAAATCCCGACGGAATTATGGTGGACCCGACGAAAGTGGAGGCGGTTATGCAATGGAAGTCACCAAAGACGCCATCCGAGATTCGTAGTTTCTTGGGTTTGGCGGGCTACTATAGAAGATTTATCCAAGACTTCTCTAAGATTGCTTCTCCACTAACTAAGTTGACCCGAAAAGATGTGAAGTTTCGTATGGGGTCAAGCTCAATAGAAGGCGTTCGAGGAACTGAAGGCGAGGTTGACTCAAGCTCCAGTTCTGTCATTATCCGATGTAAGTGAAGATCTGGTGGTTTATTTTGATGCTTCCTACTCGGGGTTGGGGTGTGTGTTAATGCAGAGAGGAAAGGTCATAGCCTATGCATCCCGACAGTTGAAGGTTCATGAGGTCAATTACCCCACTCATGACTTGGAGCTGGTAGCCGTGGTCTTTGCGTTAAAAATTTGGAGGCACTATCTTTACGGGACGAAGTGCATCATATTCACTAAACACAAGAGCCTGAAGTACTTCTTCAAGCTGAAGGATCTGAACATGAGGCAGAGACGGTGGTTGGAACTTATAAAGGATTATGATTGTGAGATCCACTACCACCCGGGCAAGGCCAATGTGGTGGCTGATGCCCTTAGCCGGAAAGAGAGGACCGAGCCGATTCGGGTGAAAGCATATCAACTGATCATGACCTCTGATGTAATGAAGCAAGTCAAAGAGTTTCAGGATAAGGCACTGAAAGAAGATCATCTTAACTCTGAAAGAATGAGAGGTCTGGTTAAGGAATTGGGTGAAAACACATTCGGTGTTAGAACCCGATTTGGACGTGTGTGGATTCCTCGTTTTGGGGATTTACGCGTGAAGATCATGGATGAAGCTCACAAGACTCGATTCTCCATTCACCCAGGTGCCACTAAATGTACCAAGATATGAAGAAGGATTATTGGTGGCCGGGTATGAAGCGCGATGTGGTGGAGTATGTGAGTAAGTGCCTTACTTGCTTACAGGTGAAGGTCGAGCATCAAAAGCCGTATGTGAAGATCCAACCTTTGGATATACCGGAATGGAAGTGGGAGCACATCACCATGGATTTCATTATGAAGCTGCCGCGTACCCCGAAAGGGTACGATGCCATATGGGTGATAGTTGACCGTTTGATGAATAGTTCTCACTTCCTACCGATCCGCGAGACATATTCATCTGAGAGGTTGGCTGATGTGTTCATCCGGGAAATTGTAACTCGTCATGGTGTGCCGATGTCTATGGTGTCTGATCGTGACACCCGGTTTACATCTAAATTTTGGAAGAAATTCCACGACGCTATGGGGACGAGGTTACATATTAGCACGACTTATCATCCCAGACTGATGGTCAGTCAGAAAGGACCATTCAGACACTGGAAGACATGCTTCGGGCATGTGTGATTGATTTTGGGGGAAGTTGAGATGACCACCTACCGTTAGCCGAATTCTCATACAACAACAGCTATCATGCCAGCATTGGTATGCCACCATATGAGATGCTATACGGTAGGAGATGCAGAACATCCGTTTGTTGGGGTGATATTGGTCAGAAGGAATTGGGGAGCGTCGAGGTAATCGAGGCCACGACTGAGAAGCTTGAGAAGATTAAAGCCTTCATGAAGGCAGCCAAAGACAGACAGAAGTCGTATGCTGATAAACGATGCAGGCCGATTGAGTTCCAGTTGGGTGACCGGGTTATGTTGAAGGTCTCACCTTGGAAGGGTATCATCTGTCACACCCCAACCTTGACGGCGGAAACGTCGAGGAATGAGAGTTAAGATCGTTCACAGCCACATAACGCTATTATTAAATCCAAAAATATTATTCATAAGTTTCAAAGGTAATATTACAAACATTAGTCTCAAATAAAGAAAACATAACAAGCTTATTCATTTATTTAACTAGGTCCATTCCTAGGTGTGAACAACTTCAAAAATGGCGATCAACCTTGAGTATTTCCTGAAACATGTTAAAAATAAAGGTCAACATAATATTGGTGAGATTTCCATAGTTTTCGATACATAAGTATATAAAAGATGGCAATTCATGTTGTAAGTTAGAGAACAAAGTAAACTAGGGATGTAAGACTGAATGCACAATCAAACCTCGACAAAGTTTTACAAGTCTCAAACGTTTACAAGTATATACGATTAGCTAAGTGTACTTGGATCAACCAAGCAGGCTTGTCTGGCCCATAGATCTATGACTTCGCTAGGCTAGCAATAGTTAATGATTGTACATATATTCGACATTACATGGTAGCCACAAAGTTCAACTAACCACAACATACATGTGAAACGCCATAAGTTTACAAGAATCAAACGTGTTTACAAGTGCAAAGTTTATAAAGTAACATGTTTCACCCCAAAGTGTAAAAATATGAAAAAGGGGTATAGAAATACTCACATGGAAAATAAGTATAAGAATGATGATAAGAGATTAAACGAGGCTCCAACGATTTCTTTTACAAGTTACCTAAACGTATTGATTTCAAGATTAAGTTCAATAATATGATTAACAATTGGACATAAACTAGGGTTTCAATTGAAATTTGGGGGTTTAAATAATTAAATAAAATAATGAATCGTTTACGTTTTGGTTTAATAAAGATAATATAAATCAATTAAGTCCAAGAATGATTAAAAAGATCTCAACATTTAAGTTATTGCTTTAACAAAAATTAAGTATAATATATGAAAGAAATAAATTATTTAGGGTCATTTTATAAAGTTTTAAGCTTTTAAAATGATTTATCATAAGGGTTTTATAATACAAAACCTTAAAAAAATGAGAATAAAGTATAATAGCAAATTATATTGTTTTTTTTAAGCTTCAAGATCTTAAAGTTTAAAGAATAAAATCATTAACTATTTAAGATATAACATGATTAAATAACTTATTGGGTAATTATTTAAATAATCAAATATATATTTAATTATTTATAGTACTTGTAACAAGTAGGTTTAAAGTGTTTTGAAATAATCCAAATTTGAGCTATAATATATTTATACATATAATGATTAAATAATGTTTTTATAACCTTTTTATTCTTTAAAATTAATTAGGTTGGAGGATTATAGGTTTTAAAATATTAAATACTAACTTAATAATTTCAGAAATGTTTTAATAATAAAAAAACTAATTTTTATTTAAATCTATTAGTATAATAGCAATTTTCTAAATAACAAAAGTGTAGGAAAATAAGAAACAAAAAGTTGGCAGAGGCCCGGTTCGAACCCGGGACCTCGTGCCTAGTAATGTCACAAGTTACCACTCGGGCTAAAGCCCAATTGTGTTAAGAGGTTTTTTTTTTAAATGTTTAAACCATTTATTACTGAAATCCCCCAATTTACAAGAACCCTAGAATCAATTTGGATCAAATTGATCATGAATCCGAAGTTGTTAATGAAATTAAAGTTAGGGCTTTGATTCACCAAGTAAAACCGAGCCTATAGATGCTCTTAATTACCTGGATTGGTTTCGTTTGGTTAGCAAACAAGAATAAGAACACGTGCGATCGTGGAGTCATCAAACAGGACTGATTCTTGATGGTTTGATTCGATTGACCACTTGGAAAGCTTCATATGATGATAACAAGCAAAAGCCCTCAACTAATTTGGTTTTAAAATGCTCGGAGAACAGGGATCGACTGTGTTGCAAGTCGCGATGAGGATGATGCTCGATGATGATGTGATGTTGTGTTGCATGTGTAATTGAGAGTTTTGTTAGTTTAGGAACATCGATTTGATGATTTACCCTCGGTTGTTTAGACATTAATCGATCGGTTTTAAGTCGATTGGGTTCATACTTTGAATGTAGATTTCGGTTTCGAGTGCACGCTCTTTATTATCGTTTGAATCCAATTAAACTCGATTACAGGGTTCGAAACTGATGTAGGAAAGTAAAGGAGTGGTTTAATTGCTTTTTAAACACACGTTTTGGGTGGTTGGGTGGCCACCGGAGCTCGCCGGAGGCAAGGATGGCCGACGGGTGGAGGGATGGCGGTTTGGGATTGAAAATAGTTAAGTTACAATTTCAGTCCCTGTGGTTTGAAAGCTTATCATTTTATGTAAGAAGCTTGTTAATTAAGTTTCAAAAATGACATATAAGCCCCTTAACTATTAAGACCCTCATTTAATTATTTAATAACAAATAATTTATATAACTTCTATAATTTAAAATTTTAAATGGATTATTTAAGTAACATCTTGTAATTTAATTAAATGTTTTAAGGGTTAACACTTATAATTAACATTTGAAATTTATAAAATAGTAAATTTTTATAAAGTATAATTATTATAAATTGTTGTAACGATAAATTACTTGAAATTTTTAGTAACTCAATTCCTAGTAAAAAAAATATTTGTGGCGTTTGATCATCTAAATAATTAACATGCTTAAATAATGAATTTTACCATTTTGAGAAGTTTCAACATGATTTAGGATTTTTAATTGGAAAAATAGCGGATGTTACATCATCCGCTTTCGAAAGCGGGGTAAGTTGAGCCCAAGGTATATAGGCCCTTTCCGAATCATCGCTCAAGTAGGAGAGGTGGCCTATAGACTGGAGTTACCGGATGAGTTAAGTGGAATTCACCCGACATTCCATGTATCTCATCTAAGGAAGTGCTTGGCAGATGAAGATATGATTGTTCCATTGGAAGATATCGAAGTAGACGAAAGGCTCAATTACGTGGAGCAACCAGTGGCAATCATCGATAGAAAAGAGAAAAGACTGAGAAATAAAGTGGTTCCTCTTGTGCGTGTACAGTGGAAGCACAGGAAGGGATCCGAGTCAACGTGGGAGACTGAGGAAGAAATGAGACAGCATTATCCATGTTTGTTCGAAGAATAACAGGTTTCGGGGACGAAACCTATTTAAGGGGGGTGGACTTGTAACACCCGGTTATTTATTATTTTGGAGCCGACGAAGGAAGAAAAAGAAATAAAGTCCAAAGTCGAGGGACCAAACTCGTCAACGAAAGAAAGTCGGGTGAGTGGGAGTATATAAGGGAGAGGGCAGCCCTTACCCTCTCCCCCACACTCACAAATCAGCCAAAGAAAGAAGAGAAGAGAGAAAGAAGAGAAAAGAGGAAAAAGTGTCGGTTCGGGTTGGTTCGAGTGGCCAAAATCGTTGAGGAGCGAGTCAAATCGAAGCCCTTGTCGTTATGCTCGTTTGTGTGAGTTCTAGGACCCCACTTTTACTTGTTTTCAACTGATTTTGGGGCTGGAAAGCATCAAAAACCCGTTTTTGTATGTATGTGTTTATGACCCATTTGGGTGTGTTGCGTGTGATGTGTTTAGAGTTTGTTTCCGGGTTTGTGTGTGCTTGTATGGTGTTGTGGTATGCATTCCTAAGGTCTAAGATGGTTGATTTAGGCTTAGAATGGGTTTGGATGAGCTTGGAGGCCGAAAATGGCAGATTGGGTTCGGGATGAACTCCTTTCTGCATCAGCTAGGGCTAGGCGATCGAATGGAGGCCATACGGCCGACTGAGGGGCGATTGAGGTTCATTCACACAATTGGGATTCATTCGCACAATTGAGGGTTCATTCGCACGACTAAGTTTTCATTCGTACGATTGGGGGTCCAGTCGCATGGGGAGTCATACGACTGAGGGTCCAGTCGCGTAGGTGCTTAGTCGCATGAGTCCATTCGCATGAGGTCAGTCGCATAGGTGCTCATTCGAATTAGTTCCATCCGCATGAGGTGCATACACACGACTGAGTGTCCATTCATATAGATGTTCATCTGCATGAGTCCAATCGTATGATGTTCAGTCGCATGGAGGCCATGCGACTGAAGGGTGTCCATACGCCCGATTAGGGCTGTTGCACTCGAAGGAAAGTGTAGTTCGACTTCTGACTTTCGGGAGAAAGTGCAGATGTAAGCTTTGACGTAAAGGTTCGCGTAAGAGCATGTAAGATGACTGTTATGACCTTAGAGAGCCTGTTGGGCATGATGATAATGATGTTGTATGTTTATGCATGTTATGTATGTATGATGTTGCCCTTTATGATGATGATGACTGTGTATGATATGTTCCTTGTTATGATGAATGTTTATCTTTCTGGTGGCTTTATGTGTCGTGTTAATGAATGAATGAAGTATTATGTAACGTAAAGTGAAATATAATGAAAGAGGAACATGAAGTAAGAATGCATGCCTTATTGAATGATGAATGAACGAAGGAAAGGCTTGCAAGCACATATATGAGGTGAGCAACTCTATTGTTGCAAGAGACTCGGATAACGTGCAATCGTTGAGATTGCCCATGAGGTGAGCAAACCTGTTGTTGCAAGAGACTCGGATAGCGTGTTATCGTTGATATTGACATGAGGTGAGCAAACCTGTTGTTGCAAGAGACTCGGATAGCGTGCTATCGTTGAGATTGGCAATGAGGTGAGCAACCCTATGGTTGCAACAGACTCGGATAGTGTGCGATCGTTGAGATTGCTAATGTGGTGAGCGACCCTGTCGTTGCGACAGACTCGGAAGAACGAACGAATGAAATGAACGAAAGTTAACGAATGTAATGAAAGATAAAAATGATATTATCTGTGTATACGTATGATGCATGATCGCATGAGAAAAAAGAATAGTTTTAATGAAAGTAAAGTATGTTTTAAATAAAACTAGAACTCACTCAGCAACGCTGACTTTTTATGTGTTTCTAGTTGGCAGGTAATGTTGCTGAGGATGGCGCTGCGAGGCTACTCAGTTCTTTTTGATGGCATCCATTTGTATAGGGCTTTTGTGATGTAATGCAACAATCTATTTTGTAACCAATTAACGATGTATTATTTGGCAAAAGCTTTTATAACTAATGAGATGTCTATTTTGATAATTCCGCTGCAATGTTTTATGAAAGTTAAATGTAATTATTTGTTATATGTGCGATGAACGACCAACTGTAGTTGTCCCAGGAACAGGGCCTTACAACTTTATAGCTTTATATTTTTTATCTTGATAAAATATAAACATTGTATGATAATTTGTTTTTACAGGAAGGTAAAGGAGCTAAAAAACTTCAAGTCGATGGCAAATTAATACAAAAGTAAGTTCATATGGTATTAAGATGCGAGAACGTATACGTTATAGGTTCTATATTTAGGAAGACTAAATTGTATTTTTTGTTTCATCAAGAGTGTTATAGAAGTTAGAGAGGATATCAGAACATGTAGGTATGTAACAGACATAACTATTTTCTTTAACAGTTGTGGTACATATATGTAACAGTATAGTTACATACATGATATATTTAGGTTGCATATATGTAAAGCATATGGTACGTATATGTAACAGTATAGTTCCTTACTTTTTATTTTTAGGTTGCATGTATGTTAGGTTTTTGGTACATGTATGTAAGACTATTATTCCTTATATGTAACATTCTTATAACTTATACATAATTGGTACTTTACATAATTTAGACGTCATGTTTATGAAATTACATGGATGCATAGACGAGGCACACTAATATGCTATAGCCTATGAATATGTATGGTTTTGTGTGAAGTGTGCCTATATTTGGTACAAAAATTTGGGCATGGACCAATTTTTACGAGTTGACTAGCTTAAGCTCGAGACAATAAAATTTCAATGATATGATTGATTGTTGGGCATTAGTGTTTGACCATGATAAATAGGAGCAGAAGATAAACAAATATAAAGATAAAACATTGAAAGAAAGAGAAGAGCTGGAGAAGGCAACCAAAAAAAGATGTGATGTGTTAGGGGAGGGATCATAAGACGTATAGTATTAAGAAAATCAAGAAAACCAAATCTAGCCAATCATAATCTTTCATTACTTATTTATATTTAATATTTTCAAGGGGTGTATTAGTAAGTTGATATACAACATATTTATAGTAAATATCTATTGTTGATTAAAATCTCATTTTGTTCTCCCTGGTTGAACAAATTAAATCAAATTACAGAGATTTTGAAAAACTAATTCATCAAACAAAATAGATTTTTAACAAAAATTCGATTCTTTATTTGTTTCTACATAACTTATTTGAAAAAGTTTCAATCGGTTCCAACATTCTTATGTGCACTTGATCAAGAAAGTAATTTCTGTTTGTTTCGTTTTCAATTGAATAGATAGATTCTAAGAGAAAAACTGATAATGAAGTTTAACAAGGAAGAGCTTGTCATGAGATCAAGGTCAAAACTTAGTAATGGTGATGAAATCAAGTTAGAGGCTAGCGAAAGAAAAAAGATGAAATCACCAAAATAAAGTTAGAGGCTAGCAAAAGAAGAAGATGAAACGAAGATGATGACGGAATAAAGCGAAGAACTTAAGGAAGATGATGTTAGAACAAAGAAAACCAACAATGAAGATGATGTCACGATGCTAGGGTTACGTATACGTATTAGTTATGTATTGATACCAGCGATGAAGATGATGGTAGAATGCCAAGGTTACGTATACATATCAGTTGAGTATTGATACCAATGATGAAGATGATGGTAGAATGCCAAGGTTACGTATACGTATCTGTTGAGTTTTAGCGATAAACTTAGTGACTATATCCAAAAGTTGAGTATTGATGGTGGACACAATAAAGTGAAGAACTCAATAAAGATGATGTCAAACAAAGATAAACATCGATGAAGATGATGGCAGAGTGCTAGGGATACGTATACGTAACAGTTGAGTATTGATGATAAACTCGATGAGTATATCCAATAGTTGAGTCATGATGATGAACTATGATGAACTCAATGAACAATATGAAGTAGAACCTTAATTTCAAAAAAGTAGTCGACACAAAGATGATATTGTACTTGGTTACTTGGTGTGAAGATGATGAATTCCAAGAAGATGATAAACATGGTTTGCTTTTAAGATTTTTATTTGTGTTTCTTGTTGTTTACATATTTGAGAACAATATTTATTGTAAGGCTTCATGTAAGGCTGATGCACCTAAAACATTCAAATTCTTTCCTGCATGCATGCACTTAGTACAGAGTAGAAATGCTTCGGAAGTTTTACACCCTGCAGTAGATTTATTCTAAGTGTAAAATCTTCCAAAGCCAAGACCATTCCAAAGCCAAAAGTGAAGTCTTCCGAAGCTTTAAAGACAAAGTCTTCCGAAGCCAAGAAGTGAAGACTGATTTCTTCCAAAGACTTTTGATACATGCTTTAACACTTGTAAAAGAACTTGAGAGCAATATACAACATTCTTGAAAACCAATATCCTTGTGTTGTTTGTTCTTCTTTTGTCTCATATTTACTTGTGTCCTAAGTATCATACCATATTGTTTCCAGTTTCCTATTTGATCTGTTAAGTGTTCTTTACTATACACTCCTCATTGTGTGTTGTGTTGTAAGTGACCATCCCTTAAACGGTCCTGCAATTGGTATCAGAGCATTCCAGGCTCTTGATTGTAAGATCTCACCATCTTAAGATCCCTCTCACACACAAAATACTTAACATCTCAAATGACAGCTCTCACTAAAGCTGATATGGAAACTGGAACCATGACAAAGTCCCCACTGATCACTCTTGAAGACTTTGACACTTGGTGCCAACGAATGGAAGGGTTCATCAAGTCATAAGACTCCAAGATGTGGGAATTTGTTGTCTCAGGGCCTCACATACCAAGCACCTCTTCAGCTGCTGCTGGGGGTGGTATGATTCCAAAAGATGTGGCTAACTATTCTGAAGAAGACATGAAGAGAATAGAGATTGATCAGAAAGCCATGATAGCCCTTCAAACTGCTCTTCCCAACTCCATATACAGATTCTTCAAGAAGTGCAAAATAGCTAAACAGCTATGGGATGCACTGAAGCTGATGTATGAGGGGTCAACTGAAGCCAAAGAGAACAAGAAGGATCTCCTAAAGCAGCAGTCTGAAAACTTCACCTTCAAAACAGGTGAAACCATGACTCAATAATATTTCAGGTATGTTGAGATTGTGGACACTCTAATAGATGTTGGAGTGACTCTTGAGAACAGGGACATTATAAGGAAGTTCATGTTCTCCCTTTCTAGATAATGGACACATTATTATGTTGTTATCAAGAGAACTGAGAACCTTAAGACTCTTACTTTGACAGAGTTGTATGGTATTCTCAGTGGATACCAGATGGAGATGAACATGCAGAGTTCATCTGGTAACTCTAGCAATCAACTGAGTTCAACCCTTCAGGTGGTTGAAAAAGATAGTAGAGAACCATAACATCATCTCATCTACTACCCTGACAACTCACAAAAGAGTCCTTTCATCACCTTCCCAGAGACACCAAGAGAAAGCTACACTCAAGGAAGCCCATTCCAAGAGACAAGCTCTTCACAAGCCTTTGTGTCTTCTGATGAAAGCACATGCAACTTTCTCTTCACCCTTGAAGATCTGGATTGTATCCATCCAGATGACCTGGAATACATGGAGATAGTTTAGAAAATGGCTCTCCTCACTCATAGAGCCAAGAAGTTCTATAAGAGGACATGGAGGAAGTTTCCAAGCAATGCAACAAATAGAAAGTTTAGGCTGGACAAAAGCAAAGTAAAGTGTTACAACTGTAACCAAATGGGTCGCTTTGCAAGGGAGTGTAAAGCACCAAGGACAAATAGTGTCCAAACATAAACTAGGCCAAACTACACTAAGTGAGCCACCTAGAATGAGAAGCCAAAGCAGCAAGCTGCAGTTGCTGTTGAAGAAGGAGGCTTTGACTGGAGCTTTCACGTGAAAGATGCATCTCCAAACCAAGCACTTATGGCAGATCATGATGAAGCCAAGGTATTGGAACATCTCTGTACACCTGATTGTATTGCTAAAGTTAATAGATACAGGTCCTACAACTTAAAGATGAGATCTGATCTTGAGTCTTTAAACATCCTAAAATCTGATTTCAAAAGAGCTGAGAATGATTATAAACTAAAGATAGAGGACTTAGAGAAAATCATTTTAACTCTTAAACATGAACATACCAAGTACATGACTCAAATCAAAGATCTCATAACTAAGTTGACTGAATGCCAAGCTGAGCTTGTGATCAGCAAAGCCAGGGCAGAAAAATGTGTTCTTGAAGAAGAGACCTTCAAGAACATTATATCCTCATCCTTGCATGCAAAAGTTTGTTATCAGAATAAGCAGGGACTGGGATCTAGTGAGATAGCTCCTCCATACACATCTTGTCTGTAACCTAGGTGTGAAACTTATGAAGATGAGCTTCCTTTAATAGACCCCATGAGTAAAGAGGATGAAGAGGAAATAGTGAAGGATGCCTCCGAGAAGAGTGAAGAAGAGCATTCTAAGAAGGGTCACTATCTTTGAGGAGAATAAAAGAGTTGAGATGACCAAGTCAAGAAGGAAGAACTTGATCAGGAAGGCCAAGAGGATGTACAAGAAGGCTTAAGAGATCAAGGCCACTTTCAACTCTACGCAAAAACAAGTCTTTATCTCTGCAGGATTTGAGGTGGTTAAGGCTGAAGACACAAACTTGAACTCTAGTACCAGGAGTTCTAGTTCATGTTCAAATCATCCCAACATCAAAATAAAGGCTAATCAGTTGTGTACCACTGCTACACAACCTGAACCATCCAGCTCCAAAGGTAGTTCTCTCCCTAAAAGAATTTCCACATCATCTGCAAAGATGAAGATGGAGAAGGAAAGTGATCAAGTTCAGCCTTGCTCACAGAAGAAGACTCTTAGGAAGGAGAAAATGGACTGTGTCATGTGTGGAAGTACTTCTCATCTTACTAAGGATTGCCTCTACAATCCAAAGAGTACTGTCCACATGACCAAGAAAGAAACTTCTAAGAGTTTGAAGAAGAAGCAAGCTTCGGAAGGAAAATCTTTTCCTTTTGGAAGCTTCAAAATAAAGAAGAAGACAAGTGAAAAGTTCCTTTGGAAGAAAATTTGGTCTCAGAAGAAAGGAATACTTCCGAAGTACTAAAGCCTACTGCAGTGTTAGCAAGATCTTCCGAATGTGAAGTCATCAAAACTTCCGAAGTGATCAAAACTTCTGAAGTGTTGAAGGTAAAGTCTAAGCTTCCAAAGGTGGTTTGGAAGACAAAAAAGACCAAGTGACTGAAAGTTCTTCATCAGCATCAGCAAATGTTCCTCAAAACATGACAATAGGATCAATTACTGTTGTATTGTCTTCAACTTCTTTTGATGAGCCTAAAACCAATAAGGCTTGGGTTTCCAAATGTAACTAACCATCTCTTTATGCAGGAACAGCTCAAGACAAACAGGAATGTATGGATCATTGATAGTGGTTGTTCCGGGCACATGACAGGCAATGGGTCACTACTCCAAAATTTTAAAAAGATTGATGGAGGACCAGTTGCTTTTGGAGGAGATGTTGGAGGTTACATAACTGGAAGGGGCAGGGTCACAAATGGTAAGCTCAACATTGAAAATGTAAACTTTGTTAAGGAGCTTGGATAAAATCTTTTAAGTGTATCTCAATTTAGTGATCAGAGTCATAACATGCTTTTTACTGAGCATGAGTGTATTATTCTCAGGCTCGGGGTGGTCATTCCTCATGAGCATATCCTGCTCAGAGCCCCCAGGAAAGAGAACATGTACAAGATGGATCTGCAAGAAACATCTCCTTCAGGAGAAGTTTCATGCTTTCTATCTAAAGCCAACAAGTGATGAGTTTTTTCCTCTAGCATAAAAGAATGTGCCATGTAAACTTTAAGAACATGAATAAATTAAATAAGAATGATTTGGTAACTGGAATGCCAAAGAAAGAGTTTACAAGTGATGACCACTGTGTTACATGCCTCAAAGGAAAGCAACACAAGGTATCTCACAAGTCAAAGGAAAGGAACTCCATCATTACTCCCCTACACTTATTACATTGTATCTCTTTAGCCCCACCAGTGTAATGAGTCTAGGAAGGACCTCTTACTATTTAGTGATCACATATGATTTTACAAGATTCACTTGGGTCTTCTTTTTTAGAATTAAGGATGAGACCCTGAGATTCTGAAGAATTTCATCTTAAAGATTGAGAATCAATACGATCACAAGGTCAAAACCATAAGATGTGATCGGGGAACTGAATTTAAGAACCAAATCCTTGATACCTTTTGTGATGAAAAATGTATTACAAGACAATATAGTTGTAATTTCAAATTATAAACTCAAATCCGAACTCATTTTGAACTTTCATACTATGTAAATTTCATTATTAAACTTATTTTATTTATTCTAATGAATCATATGGATAGAAGTGTAGTTTAATCAATATTAAAAATTATTTATTTTCATTTATTAAATCATTTAAACAATTTATAATAATTTTATAATTTATAAAGTAAAGTTTTATAAATTTGTAAAGTTTTATAAATTTGTAAAGTTTTCATTATGAGTTTTAATTATTATAGAAAGAATAATTATATTTCAAAGTTTCTACAAAACTTATAAGGTTATATAAGTTTATGTTAAATATAAGATTTTGAGATTTAATTAAAATTAGAGTTCAGTTTGGACGCTGGTTCGATACCTAGGAAACACCTTTTTCCATTCGCTTTATGCTTGTTTATTTTTAATTTTTTTTCCTGTTATACTCATCTTTTTAAAAAACTTTTTAATACGTGTACAATACTTATAAACTAAATTAATAAACTTATATTTTAATTAATAGTTATACAATAATATAAAATAAATATTGTTAGTCATTTTTTCACTGACATCTTCATTTATAAAATGCGAATGTTATTAACGGACATGCCGTTTTAGGGACCTTTCTTTTTATCGATTTTTGGATGTTAATTTTTAAAAATGTTGGTTTTTCATGTAAACTTACGAGCATTGTCATTGCACTTGCTGCAGCATGTTATTTTACATAAAAGTTTTTATTACGTGTTGCAATGCGCGAAGATTGAATACTAGCTATAAGTATTTAAAAATAAATAAAGACATTTTTTAAATTTAGGTGATATATAATGATAATATGAAATGAATGAGGTGTTGAAATGAATATTTTAATAAAATCAAATCTTCCATCTCATTAACATATTTGTTTGACAGATAAAAATGAATAATAATTCAAACGAAGGAGGTGGAGCAGAGGGATTTAGGTCTTCATACTTACTTTTATTTGTTTTTTAAAACTAAAATTATTTTAGTTTTTTTAAAAAATATATAACATCAGTAAGTAACTTTTGTTAACAACAAATGTACAGGTCTGATTCGAAGTATATGTGTTATCTTAATGAGCCATCTATTCGGCTTTTAGTTGAGACCTCACCCCCACCCCTTAGGAAAAAACCTACAACTAAAAAAACATACTGGCTTAACCCAGAACATGTTTGCTACAAATGATACTCGAAGCTAAGACTTTTTTATTTTTATTTGTCTTGTATATCTCAACTCAACTATTTGGTCTGAGAATCATTGATGTCAATAAGTATCTAAATGTGTTACTTGTGAGTAAACAAAAAGAACTAAAAAAAGTCATTTTAAAAACGCTAAGATCAAAATTGTAATCAAAACACAACTAATAGTCCACGTGTTGCGGCGACATTGTACGTGGCGTGATTAATTATAAACCACCAATCGACCCGACTTGTCGCCGGATTAAATTTAAGTCATACCGTAAGTACTCGAATTCATTCGTTGAACGCAAACGTATTATAGTTGACCAGCCTAATTTTCAAGGAAAATTACGTCGAATCGTAGACCAACTCAAAACGTACATAAAAAACACAAAGATTACAATCGTACTAACTTGTTTACGAACTAAATTTACGTTAATTCGGATTTATACTATCGAATGAAAACGTTCTCTATTTGACCAAACTCGTTCCTGACCGAACCTTACTTCGGAACGTTGGAGAAAGTCGAAATGTAGATAATTTCAAATCGTTTATAAAAATATGCAGGAAAAAGGTTTTATATATGACCCGCGTCGTACCTCAAAATACGAACGTTAGAAATTAATTCTTATAAGTGAAAATTGTATTATGGTAAACCTGAAACTTTAAAATTTTAAGGAATTTATAGTTACGTGTCAAAGTTGACTAATTAGATTTAAATTAAATAACAAATATAATCCAATTTCAATTAATATAAGTGTAACTTTTTCAAAAAGTAAAAATGAGTCATAAATTTCTAAGCTGTTTTATTCAGTTGATCAGGCCACAATTTAATTTTTTCACTAGGGTTCGGTATTTTGTTCAAATATTTGTTAACTCGACATTGGAACTTTCTATTCTGGACAGGCATAATTAATTTAAGTAATAATAAATTATTGTTGCAATAAGTAAAACTAAAAGTTAAAATGAGGATTTTAAGATAATTAGGTTCACGTGCTCTATATTTTTGTACATACTGCTTGGTTAGTGTATACTCTTGTATGGGTTTGAGATTTCTTTATTTCTAAAGTGCAGCTTTTTTTTCTTTGACTACAGTACCCACTTTGTTTGATGGTTTTCTCCCACATTTTCATTTTCCAATGACATAATACACATTAATATACAAAGGGTACAACTCTCTTATGATGTACATTACAAATAGTGAAAGTTTATATGTACTTTTCGCTTTGATGATGGTGCCATGAGGTGTGAAATGGCTTAAAGTAAATGCAATAATCTTTTTGAATATGAGCTTCCGAATCTAATTTTACAAGCAACATTTGTCGTATATGTATCATCAATACAAGTATTTCAATCAAACATGTGTTAAATGTTCGTATTGGGACTTGGTACTTATGATTAGTGTTAAACTAGTATTAAGTTTTTGCGTTGCGGGGATGCGTTAAAACGTGTCAAGTAATATTAATGTCATACCACTATCAATAACCACCAACACCGGTAGAGCTGGTATTAAAAGAGAAATAAAATCAAATGTAAAGTAGACGTAAAAATGTTGAACCACACACGTAAATGAAAATCATTAAATACAATAACTAAGTCGATCTAGGACCCTATATGTTGCGACGTAGCTGTTAAATGAAAAAAATAAGCACAACAATGTTGAACCATACACACACATTACGACGTATTAACTCTTAAAATTTAAACCGAAATGTAAAACGAAAAAACTATAAAAGATGAAAAGTATAGAAGAGTAAAATTGAAAGTGAAAACATTATAGAGGTTAAATAGTAAAAAAATGTAAAAGTATTTGGTTTAAAATAAAATTTTTTTTAAAAAAAGCATGTACAACCTTCAATGCTTAATGTACAACAATTAATGCAACTTTAGGTTAGTAATTAGTAATATTTAAATGGTCCTTATTTTTCTATTTAGTATAATTAGTAGTTTTGTTATATTCGATTGTTAGCAGGGTTCGCTAAGGTCATGTTTTTCCTATATAAAGTTACGTAATCAGCAACACCTTCTCAACAAAAGGATACGAGATAATGTTTCGACGTTAATTTTTCTATGTTTTAATGTAACTGCCGCAACGCGCGGTTATAAAGCTGGTGTAATCTATATTATACTCCCGCCCATGTGTCGATAAGATATGCTTTGACTATCAATAAATAAATTGATATTATTATTACACTTGTATTCATAACTCGTTATCATGTGCTGATGATCTGCCCTTGCGCGTTTACGATTCATGTGCATATTAAAAATAATATACGTAATTCCTTTGCACTGAACTACCTACCCCTCATTGCACCCACTTTACCTACCCATCCTATTTTGATATATGTATTATTAATTATTGTAAAGTGAAAATATTAAATGCAAAATATTTTAAAACTAAAAAATGTAATAATTATTAAAATTTTGACATGTGTTCTTTTGATCAAAACTAGAGTGGAGGCAAAATTGGTAATGTTTTCCGTTCTCAAGATTCACCATCAGTTAGTGATATGATAGCTTTGTTGCTTGCTGTTCCAACTTTATCACTCTTTGTCTCAACCTCAACTGTCACCGTTTTTTTCCCACCTTCACTTGAATTGTTAATAATAAACATATTTCTCATTGTTCGTTTGGTAAAGTTTTTAGCACGATACACAATCATTTCCATTTTATACTTGATATCATTTTCTTCAACATTGTTAGGGTTTACTTGTTACACATGGTGCACCAAGTCTCCCTACCATGAAATCTTCATAACTAGACATTAATGTAGTAAATAATGCAAGATGTTCCTCAGAAATTTGAACAATTTGTTTTGAAGGACTAGAGGTAGCAATATAAGTTTGTTGAATATGGGGATGACATTGAATATATGAATAAGTGTGTGATTGAGGTTGTACTAATGCATGTTGAGATTGCATGGCAGAATACTGATTAGCATTGGAAACTTGGAATTAAGATACTGGTGCTTCTTAAACTGTGGGAACAAAAACGCTTACTAATTGTTGTAGCTGACACATCTGTGAGTAACTCACATAGTAATTTGGATTACTAGCTATTTTTGCATATGAAGTCGTAGCTTCTGCACCTATGTAGTTCAAATGGTTTGTAGCTCACTGTTTGTCGTCCATCTCATATGACTTGATGGTAGAGATAAAATCACTAAATGACGGAATAAACAAATCTTTGATTCTCATGATTGATGTGTAGTTGTTATTCCATGTGTAAGGTAATGAATTCAGGAGCTTCTTATTAACAACAATATTTTTCAAAATGATACCAACAATCTTTATTTTTGTCTCCAACTTAACAAAACTGGAAATTTGAGTTTCCAAAGTATCACCAAGGACGTGATTGAACATGTCGAATTTATAACTAAGCATGTCTTTCTTGCTTTCTCTCATGTTCTTGTTTCCTATTATTTGTGTTTTCATGGCATCCTATAAAACCTTTGGCCCCTTAAAATCCTTGAACTTATGAGAAATTTCAATGGTCAAGGCCATGGTGATAGTAACATAAGCTTTGTCATCAAGTTTAAATCTCTTCATATCATCTTTATCATAGAGATGCTCAGGCTTTTGAATCATTTCACCCTTGCTAATTTTGTTCAAATGTATGTAAGGTTCATATTTGATTGACCTCTACATCTTTGGTTCTGTATATATAACTTGATTCTCAAACCTATATGCTTAGTCGGCATAGTCATCCTCACTCAACAATCTTGGTAGCTTAGTACTAGTCCCGATCTCAGTATCAAGACTTAAGGTAGCAGTAAGGTTCTTAAGATTAGGGTTGATTGCCATTTCTAAAACTTAAACTTTCAAAACATTAAATTCTTCTTTATCGCATGACAACCAGTTGACTTCTCGCGTGACATGTTTTGTAACCGTGTTCTGCGAAAAGCTATACTTCTCTCACGAACAAGAGTTAATTTTGTAACCGGCAAATGCGAGTAGTTTAATTCTTACGCGAAACCTCAACTTTTCGCATGAATCTTAAAATTTTCAGTAATTCTCTCTAACCAATTCAAACTTTTCCACCTAGAATTCAATCACCAATTTGTCCAAAAATGATATTTGAGTTTCGTTTTAGTGAATTAAGTTCAATTATAGTCCTAGTAGTCACTAATTGATTCAATTAAGGTCATTTTAATTGTTGAATGTACTCAAAATTAGAATAAAACTTCTTCAACTGGTCTTTGATGTCAAACAACTCAAATCAAGCTCAAAACCTATCAAATCAATTCGATCTTCATCTCGAAATCGAATTTTTCAGCTTGAAATGTCTTCCAAATCACTTCAAGTTCAACCAAATCGATCTAGAGCACACATGCTCTGATAACAATTGTAAGAACTCATATAAATCCAATAAGATCGATCTCGTGCTTGAAACGTGGAATGAATCAAACACGGATAATAGAATGAACAAGAATAGAGAGATCAAGTATGAACACTATCACAATGTAAATAAGTTTAGTATATTGCTAAGAGAAAATAGTGACTACAAAGTGAAATTTCAAGTGTTCTACTGATTAAACAACAAAAAACTATATTTATACTAAACCAGTAGGTCCTCGCGCGAGAACAACATCTAACGCGGATACTAAGTTCTCGTGCGAATACTAAGTTCTCGCATGGATACTATAGATCTTCAAAAGCTTGTTTTGATTTCATGAGCCTCTAGATTCAATCCTTACATTTAATATAAAGATGTTTTTAAGTTTCAAGAAAGGATACAAATATAACTAAGTTGGTGATTTATGTATTTACTAACATGTTATGTACTAATATATGTAAAAACTCTCAAAACATGTATATGTATTTGGTGTAATTGTAGTAGATCTAGTAGAATATACATATTTTCGTGTTTGGTTTATAGATCTACTAACTGACGTATTAATTTTTTTTACTCGTATAAGTATATGTCTTAATATAGTTTAATGTATGAATGTGCGATATTTACAACTTTAATGTAAATTGTTAGGAAAAAGGTTTATTTAAAAACTATGTACCGTCATCTAAAAATGATATGTTATAATATATATCTTGATAAAAATACTAGTATAATAACTTATGTATATATTGTACATACATGTAATCGTAATTATTTATTATCAAATTATACGAGATACGACTTGAGTCAGAAAACTTACATATTTTAATAAATCTAAGTACTAATATGTATGGATTACATGATGACCATATTTATTATATTATATATTCTATATAAATGTATTTTGTTTAATTCTAAGACGTATCACCAACGGGTCGTTGAGTCTCATATTTAAATACAAGTGATTTTCAAATGAGCCTAGCTAGTTGGGTAAATTTTAAACTTTGCCTACTTAGATGCTAGTGTATTACTTTATACCTTAAGGTGTTCTAAATTGTTAGGGCGCGACTAGGTCGGGCACTTATACTTTTCGGGCTTGTTGCTGGAATTAGCATTACTTCTAGGTGAGTTCATGACCCCTTTTGTTTTAATGTTTGCATACTTTGGGGAACAACATGTTACATTACCAGGAAATACTATTTCTTGAACGATAGCAAGAAAACAAGATGCAACCGAATATGGGATTAATATGTGTGCCATGAGTTACTTTACTTTATTTGAAATTGAATGTAAGTACTTGTCATATTATCGTAACCATTAATCCTTGTGTGACCGTGGATTATATGAATTATCGCTATTAGGTTGTGACAACCCTCTCGTGGTTAGTCGTGCTAACCTCCAACTTGTTTGGTTGAACAAGTGCATATTTTTCAAAAGGTGTTTCTCATTGTCTGATTAGGCATGAGATGTGGTAAATGTTACTACGTCTCTGTTTGGTTACTGGCTCTTGGTGTACACATTACTTAGTATGTGTTAGCTACTCTATGATGAGCACTTGGGACTTGTTTTGTTTATTGTGGTTTTACAAACGAAATTAATTACATCGTGTTGTCAAAACTTATGGCTCACTTGATCTGGTTGTTGACACTCAATCAAAAACAAATTGAAACCAGTCTTAGCTACCTTTATTGTGATAGGGTATGTAAGTTTGTCTCCAAAGTGAATTGGTGAAAGTGTTTAACAAATACGACTCGATTAACTTAAAGACACGAACTTTGTAAGTAAAAATCGGAACTTTAAATGGTTTCTAGATACTAATGCAAAAAGCAACAACTTTTGGAACAATTTATTAATTATTAAAAAAACAATCACTTTTTGATTTGTAATTATACAAGGTCAACAATTTATATACCTAACTAGAGTTTGCCAAAACCTAATTATCAAAACTTCAACTTTTGATTAACGTAATAACAAAGACCAAACTTTTAAAACTCATTCATTCACAACGTTATTAATTCATCTATATCAAATTACTTCACAATCTTTATGAGTTCACGATTTAATTAAACCGAAAACTAATAATTTCAACAAGCAATCTTATATATATATATATATATATATATATATATATATATATATACACACACACACGAACCTTTTAACTTGAGCAATATGTTTTACATTTAAAGATCATTGTTTATCAAATCTCTAATAAAACACATAAAAAGTCTTACTTAACATAACGATCTCCCGAAAGCAATCGCACAAGACCTAGCCACACACCATCTTCTTCAAATCTTGAATCTTGTTTTGAATGATGACCGATGATGATTTGGAATGAGTTAGAAAGCTTGAAAGTACCAAAAAGCACCTTGAATTGGCTAATTGTTTTCTAGGAAAAGTTATATGAATTGGGATTGATTGGACTTTAAATGACTTCAAAACACTAAAAATATGGAGTTTCTTAGACACCAGCGTATGATACGCTGACCCTGGGCATATCATACGCCCATCTTAGCATGCCTACGCCCAACTTTTTGTTATTTATGTCAAATACGCTCCCAAATATGCCTTTGATACGCCAACACGAGTATATACGCCCACACCCAGCGTATAATACGCTGGTGTCCTTATCACTGAGCCTTTTTTGTAACTCTTGATATTTACCACCTTAGTCCTCGTAGTTCAGTGTTTTGCTTCCAATTGCTCTTGTTTAAGTTTCAAACACCTATGAACAAAACACAACCAAAGTAAACTCATTTCATATAACAACGATGTAAAATCACGCATTTAAATCAATTAACCTCTAAAACAACAACACATAATCAGCTCACCAACTTTATGTTTATACTTTTTAAACATGTTTTTCAGGTACCTAATCATGTCATGGAACTAATTTAGTAAGAATGTGTATACAAATTGGATACTAGCATTTTGAAGATATTTTTTCTAATACATATGAAAATATGTTTTAGCTACAAATCTTATTTTAAACATAATTTTTGGGATGTAAACTTTCTAAACCTTAATATCCAACTTTTAATCACTTAATGTTTGCTTAAACCTTGTGCTTTGAAAACCATGAATGTTACACCTCCGTGGTTCCACTTGGGCGGAATGTGACACATCGAGCTTAAACGACATAAACACTTTACGTATTGTAATCGTTTGGTTGATAATATCCAATTGAGTTTGTTTATAGATTGTTGATATCATACACACACACTTCCGTCTTAATTTAATTATCAAGTGCAATATTTTGTAGATACCAATCATTATTAGAACATTACAACTGGTATCAGAGCAAGGTGTTGCTCTTGATACATAAATTTTCATTACTCGATTATCTATTTTAAGATGTTAAACTTGAATATTGCAGACATGAAGGTTTTGGTCGATTTCAAAGGAGAAAAAGGTGAAACCTGCTGGACCGGTGAAGGGTATGCACTTACAACACAACAACACAATGAGGAGAGTTGCTTAGAACACTTAACAGATCAAATAGGGAACTGATTAACTTGTTAATAAAAGATGCTAAGAACACAAGTAAATGTGAGACAGAACAAGATTGCAAACAACACAAGTATTTGGTTTTCAAGAATGTTGTATATTGCTTCTCAAGTTCTATTACAAGTTACAAAGCATCGATAGAAAGTTACAAGTACTTGAGATACTTTATACTACATCCTACAGCCGGTCATACTTTGAAGGCCAGCTGGATACAATTGACTAGACAACTACCAAATCAAATGTAGAGTCAAAAGGCAGATCTGCCTTTTGACTTGTGATTATGACATGCCATAGCTCACATCCTAATATATTACATAAAGGATTAAAGTACATAAAGTAGAAAGCATGGACTCAAGACCTCAATGTACAGTTACCAAAAGCATGAACCTTTCACCAACTCATGTAAGTTGGTGACTTTACAGAGTTGCAGCGGAAAGGTGGTCCAGCTTTATGGTAAAGTACATCAGATAAAGCCATATCTCTAAAAGTCTTCGGAAGAAATCTGTCTTCATTCTTTGGCTTCGGAATACTTTGTCTTTGAAGCTTCGGAAGACTTCACTTTTGGCTTCGGAAGATATTGGTCTTGGCTTCGGAAGATTTTACACTTTGAATATTTCTAGTGCATGGTGTAAAACTTCCGAAGCATTTCTACTTCAGTTCTTTAGTGCATGCTTGCAGAGAGACTTTGGATGTTTTGGCTGCATCAGACTTATGGGAATCCTTACAAACTCCCCTAGGCTGATGCTACCAAAACATTTAGAAGATCTTTAGATGTTTGTAGTCTTCAGCACAATGATGACCATACCCTTCTTCATTAGATGGTCAGGATCATTCAGACTCTCATAATATCTTCTCATCTCAAAGAGATCATGCAGAGGTAAGTTGATTATGTCTTGCATTGTATAGACATTCTCACACCTTGATCTCTAATCACATGCCATCTCTCTGGATTAGTAGTGAAGGTCCAGGATAAGATGGGTGTCTCAGCTGCAAGAGGAGCCACTTGAATTGGAGTTGATTGGGCTGCCTCTTCATGCACTTTCTCAGGTTGATCTGACTCAGCCTAGGTGTAGAGGTGGATGATTCAGGCTTCTTCTTCTTAGACTTTGGTTTAGAATCCATCCTCTTCTTCCTCTTAGAAGACTTTAACTGAGAAGACTGGTCTGCAGCACCTTGTGATCATCCTTGTCTTTCTCAGTTGGGTGTCCCTTCCTCACAGGTTCAGAAGGAGAAGAAGTTTGACCCTACTGTGGATCAGAAGATGAAGCTTGCTGAGGCTCAGCAGGAGGTCTAGGTTGTGTTGTCTCAGGTTGTTCAACCTTAACCTCCACTTCAGGTGGGATTTGACTTGGAGGAGAGTATAAGTCAATCAGCTCTCCACTCTTGATCTTCTGCTTGATTACCCTGATATGCTCATCCATTGTGGATAGAGACATAGGGCCAAGTGTCCTTCCGGAGAATCCATACAGCTTCAAGAAGCTCATCATCCTTTGTCTGTCAGCAGACATTTTCATACTCTTTTGGATGATAGCTCTTGACTTTGCAATATCTTCCCTCATCTTTCTCTTTGTTGTCTTTTGTTCTTTGAGCACTTGAAGTTCAAGCTGTTTGAGATACTCAAACTCAATGTACTCAAAGGATAAAGGAAGAAGTGCAGATGCTGGTAGAGACTTGTGGCACTCAGGTAGTTGATCATGTTTTGCCTATCTGTTTCCTTGTCTACCTGAGGTTCTTGTGTAGCAGCCACATCCTCTTGCACAGGACTTTCATGAACTGGGGAGAGAGTTAGAGCATGCTTGTATAATCTTTTTTGTCTCTTCTCTTCTTTGAATTGGAGAAGTAATCTTGCATCCTCTTTTTCCTTCATCTCTCTTGACACTTCCATGTCAGCCAGTTCATTTAATTGCTCTAAGGGGAAAGATATAATCTCATCTATGTCATAGTTCCTTGTCTGCAGGTAAGTAATCCTGACTGCCCTCAACTCATCTTCTTGAGTGTTTGGTCTGGGGGCAGCCCTGATTGCAGCTTGCATAAATCCTGAAGACCCAGAGGAACTTTCTCCCCTTAGCTTCCACTTCCTCTTTCTCTCCTCCTCCTCAATCTCCTCAGGAGTCAAAATCCTTTTCCATTTGTCACCCACAGACCTTTGTGACTCAGGGTGGATAGAGGTTTGGCCTTCATTGCTTGGTGTAGCATCCAAGCTCTGGCCAGAGAGAGGCTGTGAGACACCTTCACCAGCAGGTGTTTCACTGAGGGAATGAATTTCTGAAGCAGTTGTTGGTGTGACAGGGCTCTAGGCTCTATCACTGGGCCTTCAGCCAAGGTTTTCCCTTTGAAGCTAATCTCAGGGTCTGCCTCAGCATCCAGTTGACCAATGACATTACCTGATTGCCTTTGTCTCCTTCTAAGGCTAAACTCTTAGTAATTCTGTCTTGAATCCTGAGTGCTAACCTGT
This sequence comes from Flaveria ramosissima, assembly GCA_025215565.1. Lineage (NCBI taxonomy): Eukaryota > Viridiplantae > Streptophyta > Magnoliopsida > Asterales > Asteraceae > Flaveria > Flaveria ramosissima. Next base: position 76,911,383 of record CM046036.1, read on the forward strand.
CAGCTTGTCTTGATTTGCTTGGGTTGACAAGTGGCATGTTGATCAGGTCAAGACCTTCATAGTAGTCCAAAGTCTGAAAATTGAACACTTCTTGTTGTCCTTGAACTCTGTGAAGAATGAGGGCTCTTCTATCAGCATCATACCTCCACCCAATAATGTAGTTTGAAGTTCCTTGAGGTGGAGATGACACAGCCCTTGGAATGCCTTCCTCAAAGAGACTCCTAATAACAGAGTCAATTATGTCCACATTAATATGAACTTGAGGAAGTTGCTGAGTATGCACAGTTGCAAGTGAGGATGGTGAATCCTCAATGTCCATACTCCCTGAAGAACTCCCAGGTTCTGTGACTGTAATGACTTTCTCCCCTTTTTGGTAGCATCACCCTCTTGCATAGGTGAGCTAGAGGTTAGGTCAACCACATTCACAGGTTCTTGTGTTCCTGGTTGAGCTCTTCTTAAAGGTCTCCCAACTAGTTTTTCCCTGAGATAAGATATCTCAAGTTGCTGATCATTGACCCTATTATGCAAGGTAGTCACCTGAGATTCAAGGTGACTAACCTTAGAGACTAAATAGGAGCATGTTTTTGATAGTTTTTGCACCTTTAGTCTCAGATTCCCTCTTCTTCATCAGAAGAATCATTGGGGGATGAGATGATTGGACCAAAGTCCTCTCTCTCACCACCAGCCTCAGGTTCTTGGCTGCTAGATTTCCTCTGCACATTGACATTCTCAGTTGAGGTGTCAATGGGCTGAGTTGCCATGGTTGAGGTCTTAATGATGTAATCACTTGCAGAAGTGAGAGCCTCTTCCATATGAATATCCTGAACAGGTTCAGAAGTATCCACCTCAGTTATAGGTGACTGATGTGGGCTAGACAAAGGAGACTCAGTAGTACTCATCTCTCTTTGAGTAGGAGAGGAATAGAGAGACTCATGGTACCCACTGAAACCTAAGTCTTCATCAGTATAGAATGAGAGGTTGGGAATGGGTTGATTTAAGTCTAATGGCTGGGGATGGTAACTGTCCCCTGAAGGTTGTTCACTTGAGTGTTGAGACTCAGAGTGAAGGCTTAAGGAAGTTGGGCTTGTGAGCTCATCAGGGTGAGCATGAGGAACCTCAGCCCTGATTGTTGAAGAGATGGGAGTGGTTTGCTCCTCAGGGGAAGTGGGAGCTCTAGTGTCCACTTCCTCCTGTATGGGTGAGTATATGGGGGCCTGCACAGACTCAATAGCTTGAGCAGGGGTTCGTTTGGATTTTCTTTGGTAGGTGAGGGTGACTTGGGGCCTTTTTGGTGGTTGAGAGGTAGAAGGTGTGGGTTCAACACTAGCTTGTGTTGCTAGGTTGTCACCTTGAGCAATGAGCTCTAACATTTTTGGGACTAGGGCTGTTTCTTCCCCTGAGAAGCCTACAGTTGGCTTCTTCATAATTTTAAAGATGCCGGGCTTCATCTGTCCCAATTTAAGAATATTATCTGTTTCCCTCAACTGTGAGCCTAGTTCATAGTTGAGAATGTGTTGAACATATCTAGAAAACATATAATACTCTAAGGAGTCCAAGTTAGCAAGCAAGTTTGTATAAACAAATTGAGAGTACCTGAACTTGACCCCTTGAACCATTCCATGTACTATGAAGGAGAGATCCTCAGGAATCTGGTCCCACCCTCCATGCTTGTTTGACAAGCTGTGGATAACCACATGAAGCAGGTATTTCCACTGGGATGAGACCTTTCCTTTCTTGAAGGTCTTTACAGAGAAATCTCTCTCATAGCCCATTGCTCAAAGGAATGATTTACAGCTTCCTTTGGGAAGAACAACTCACCTTCTTCATCATCCAGCTGCAAATGAGTGTTAATGATGGCCGAAGTGATGAAGATTGTCCTCCCTTGCACTGTGGCAGACAGTGCCTTCTCGCCATCCATAATGACCTCTTGGCAGGTCTTCCAAAATTCAAGCAGATGATCCTCATAGAGAGTAGGATCAATGGTTAGGGAGGTGGAGTAGTTTGATAGAGCTAAGAAACAGCAAATCTCTGAGAAACTTTCATCTTTCTCAGAGCTTAACAGAGCAACTTGGTTATGTTGCCTGTGAAGTTGCATGGAGAAATCTGGGTTGTTTCTGATGTTTAGGTTGGCCATTTTAGAAGCTTAAGGATGAAGAAAGATGAAGAACAAAAGGCGGTTTGGAAGAAATTAGGTTTAAGGAATAGTGTAATTGAGGAAGATAGTGAAAGAGAGGGGGAACCGTTGGGCATTTATGTGAAAAGGATTTGAGACAAAGTTAATGAAAGAGGATAAACTTTGAAATCCAGATGTGGTCCCACCTCTAAAAAGTAGTTTACTTTTGCCCAAAAAGTAGTTTTCTTGGAAGTCGAGACATCTTCCGAAGGTTATTTGCTTCAGAAGTTCTGAAGAAAAAGCTTTCGAAGGCAAATTGGCTTCGGAAGAGATTTCAAAGATTTTTGAAAATTTTGCTTCGGAAGAGAGTTTCACACTCAGAGATTTTTTATTCTAAGAAGAATAAATACTTCCGAAGGTAAATTGCATTCGGAAGAAACTTGTTCTTTGAAAACATACAAAGTACTTAAGTTGATTTTAAGCTTCGGAAGATATTTCAGAAATTTCTTCCGAAGGTAAAATTCTGAAGCAATTTTTGTTTACTAAGACATAAACTACTTCCGAAGGTAATTTCAAAGTCTTTTGAAGAGATCAAGATTTTCAAAAATCTAAGAAAAGTCTTTTGAAAAGATTTTTCTTCCAAAGAAAACAAAGGGCTTATGAAGGTGATATAATAGACAACTTAGGACACACAGGTTTTAGAAATAAATATGATTAAGTTTTAAGAAAAGCTATTCAAAGTTAATCATCCCAATAGCTGATACAAGATATTTAAATCTCTGCTCATCAAAAGCTTTGGTGAACAGATCAGCATATTGTTCATTTGTGTTAACTTTGACTAGTTTGATTAATCCCTTTTCAAAGTTATCTCTAATCAAATGATACCTGATGTTAATGTGCTTTGTCCTTGAGTGCTGCACAAGATTCTCTGTGATGGAGATAGCACTATTGTTGTCTATGTGGATGGGAGTCTCTTTAAAGTTAAATCCATAGTCCAGATCTGATTTTGAATCCAAAGCACTTGAGCACAGCAACTTGCAGCAGCAATGTATTCAGCCTCAGCAGTTGATGCAGACACACAGGATTGTTTTTTGCATTGCCAAGAGACTACTCTTCCACCAAGAAATTGACATCCCCCTGATGTAGACTTTGCAGTCATGTTGCAACCACCATAGTCACTATCTGTATAAGCATACAGATTAAAGTCAGAATTCTTTGGATACCAAAGGCCAAGTGATGGAGCACCTTTGAGATATCTTAAAATTCTTTTGACAGTGACAAGATGTGACATCTTGGGGTTGGCTTGATATCTTGCACAAATGCATGTAGCAAACATGATATCTGGCCTGCTAGCTGTGAGGTACATAAGAGACCCAATCATTGCCCTATAAAGTGTTCATCAACACACTCCCCCTCAAGATCAGGTCCAAGGGAGTGATTTCTGGCTATGGGTGTCTTAGCAACCTTACAATCAGTCATGTTAAACCTTTTAAGTATGTCCTGTACATACTTTGACTGACTTATGAAGATGCCATTGTCAACTTGCTTCACTTGAATTCCTAGAAAGAAATTGAGTTCCCCCATGGCACTCATTTCAAACCTGTCCTTCATCAGCTTCTCAAAGTCTTTGCAGAGCTTTGGATTAGTTGACCCAAAGATAATGTCATCTACATATACTTGAACTAGCATTATGTCATTTCCTGTTCCTTTGATGAAGAGAGTTCCATCTATAGTACCTCTTTTGTAGCCATGTTGACAAGATACTGAGATAGAGTCTCATACCACTTTCTTGGTGCTTGGTGCAGCCCATATAGAGCTTTATCAAGCCTGCAGACATAATCAGGATGATCAGGATCTGCAAACCCAGGTGGTTGTCTGACATATACCTCTTCATCAATCACCCCATAAAGAAAAGCACACTTGACATCAAGTTGGTAGACCTTGAAATTCTTGGATGCAGCAAAAGCTAGGAATATTCTAACAGCTTCAAGTCTTGCCACAAGAGCAAAAACATCTGTATAGTCAATTCCTTCTTCTTGAGTATATCCTTGAACAACTAGTCTTGCCTTGTTTTTGATGACAAGTCCTCTATCATCCTTCTTGTTCCTAAAACCCATTTGGTTCCTATGGTAGTCTTCCCTTGAGGAAGAGGACATAGGTTCCAAACCTTTTGCCTTTTGAATTGAAGCAGCTCCTCTTGCATAGCTTCAACCCAACTTCCATCCTTTAGAGCCTCATCAATTTTCTTTGGCTCTATCTGGGACAAGAAACAAGAGTGAAGACAAACATTTGCTTCATGGGTTTGTCCTCTTGTTCTCACCCCTGAATCAACATCTCCAATGATGTTTGTGGTAGGATGAGACTTGTGGATCCTTAGCTGAGGGATCACAGCAAGTTGCTTAGACAGATCTAGATTTGAAAAATTTTGATCTGGCAAAGAAGATTCACCCTCCACATTACCACACTTATCAAGATTGACTTGATCCAATGAGTGTGTCACATTATTGATGTTGTCTTCAATGCAGTGGTTATCACCATCAAGAAATTCTTGATCACTTTCACCACCACCATTTTCTCCAACATTTGAAGCTCCTTCTTTTGAGTTTTGTGCCTCTAAGCTGGAATTTGAAGGCACCCCAGAAGCATCAGCAGGATTTGTCATTGATGTGCTGGTAGAAGCTTATTTGCAGGAATAGTTACCACTGGAGCTGAAGATGTGTAACCTAAGGGTCTTCTTAGCTCAAATCTTGGGTCAGGATCACCTGTTGGTAATATATTGTAGATCCTGAAACATTCTCACAAGATTTGTTAAAACAGTTAGTAACTAAATCAAGATCAAATAGCCAATCCGGACCAGAACCTTTCACACTAGGAGTGTGCTCATTGAAAGTCACATTGGCTGACTTCTCAACTACTCTAGTTTTGAGATTGTATACTCTATAAGCCTTAGCTTGAGAAGAGTATCCAATAAAGTGTCCATCATCTGATTTCTCAGCAAACTTGGCAATTTGATTCTTGGTATTCAAGATGGTGCAAGGACATCCAAATGACCTGAGAAAACCAATGAAGGGTTTTCTCTTGTGCCAAAGTTCATAAGGAGTCTTACCATGTGTCTTAACCACTAAACTCTGTTTTGCACATAGCAAGCAGTGTTCACTGCCTCTGCCCAAAAGGTGATGGGTAGTTTAGAGTCAGACAACATAGTTCTTGCAGCTTCAATTAGTGTCATGTTTCTCCTCTCAGCAACACCATTTTGCTGAGGAGTCCTGGGAGCACTATATTGTCTTGTAATACCTTTTTCATCACAAAATGTATCAAGGATTTGATTCTTGAATTCAGTTCCTTGATCACATCTTATGGTTTTAACCTTGTGATCACATTGATTCTCAATCTTTAAGATGAAATTCTTTAGAATCTCAAGAGTCTCATCCTTAGTTCTAAGAAAAAAACACCCAAGTGAATCTTGTAAAATCATCTGTGATCACCAAACAATAAGAGGTCCTTCCTAGACTCATTACACTGGTGGGGCCAAAGAGATCCATATGTATAAGTGTAGGGGATTAATGATGGAGTTTCTTTCCTTTGGCTTGTGAGATACCTTGTGTTGCTTCCCTTTTAGGCATGCAACACAATGGTCATCACTTGTAAACTCTTTCTTTGGTATTCCAGTTACCAAATCATTCTTAATTAATTTATTCATGTTTTTAAAGTTTACATGGCACATTTTGTATGCCAGAGGAAAGATTCATCATTATTTGCTTTAGATAGAAAGCAGGAAATTTCTCCTGAGGGAGAAGTTTCTTGCAAGTCCATCTTGTACATGTTCCCTTTCCTGGGGGCTCTGAGCAAGATGTGCTCATGAGGAATGACCACCCCGGGCCTGAGAACAATGCACTCATGCTCAGTAAAGAGCATGTTATGACTCTGATCACAAAATTAGGATACACTCAGAAGATTGTACCCAAGCTCTTTGACAAAGTTTACCTTCTCAATGCTGAGCTTACCATTTGTGACCTTGCCCCTTCCAGTAATGTAACCTCCTACATCTCCTTCAAAAGCAACTGGTCCTCCATCAATTCTTTCAAACTTTTGGAGTAGTGACCTATTGCCTGTCATGTGCCTGGAACAGCCACTATCAATGATCCATACATTTCTGTTTGTCTTGAGTTGTCCCTGCACAAAAGAGATGATTAGTTACATTTGGAAACCCAAGCCTCATTGGTCTTGGGCTCATCAAAAGAAGTTGAAGACAATACAACAGTAATTGATCTATAGTCAGCTAGAGGGATCATTTGCTGATGTTGATGAAGAACTTTCAGCCGCTTGGTCTTTCTTTAACTTCCATACCACCTTTGGAAGCATAGACTTGACCTTCAATACTTCAGAAGTTTTGATGACTTCGGAAGTTTTGATGACTGGGGAAGATCTTGCTTTCACTGCAGCAGGCTTAGTGCTTCGGAAGTATTCCTTTCTTCCGAGACCAAATTCTCTTCCGAAGGCAAGTTTCCACTTGTCTTCTTCTTCATTTTGGAGCTTCCGAAGGAAAAAGATTTTCCTTCCGAAGCTTGCTTCTTCTTCTCCAAACTCTTAGAATTTTTTCTTGGTCATGTGGAGAGTACTCGGATTGTAAACACAATCTTTAGCAATATGAGAGGTAGTTCCACACATAACACAATCCATTTTCTTCCTTCTAGGAGTTCTTCTTTGTGAACAAAGCTGAACTTGATCACTTTCATTATCCATCTTCACCTTTGCAGATGCTGTGACAATTCTTGTGGGGTTAGAACTACCTTTGGAGCAGGATGGTTCAGGTTGTACAGCAGCAATGCACAACTGATCAGCCTTCTTCTTGATGATGGGATGATTTGGACATGAACTAGAACTCTTGTTGATGGAGTTCAAGTTTGTGTCTTCAGCCTTTACTACTTCAAATCCTACAGAGATGAAGACTTGTTTCTGTGCAGAATTTAAGGTAGCCTTGATCTCTTGAGCCTTTTTGGGCTTTCTTTTGGCCTTCCGGATCAAGTTCTTTCTTCTTGACTTAGTCATCCCAACAGCTTTGCTCTCCTCAGAGGAATGGTAACCCTTCTTAGAATGCTCTTCTTCACTCTTCTTAGAGTTATTCTCCACCATCTCCTCTTCATCCTCTTCAGTCACAGGATCTATGAGGGGAGCTCATATTCACAAGTTCCACACCTAGGAGATCTTACAGACAAGATTGTGTGTGGAGGAGCTATCTCACAAGATCCTAGTCCCTGCTTATTTTGATAACAAACTTTTGCATGCAAGGATGAGGATATTATGTTCTTGAAGGTCTCTTCTTCAAGAACACATTTTTCTACCTTGGCTTTGCTCATCACAAGCTCAGCCTGGCATTCAGTTAATTTAGTAATAAGATCTTTGATCTAAGTCTTGTAGTTTGTATGCTCATGTTTAAGAGTTGAAAGGGTTTTCTCTAAGTCCTCTATCTTTAGTTTATAATCATTTTCAGCTCTTTTAAAATCAGCTTTTAAAATATTTAAGGACTCAAGGTCAGATCTCATTTCTAAATTATAGGACCTGTATCTATTTACTTTAGCAATGCATTCAGGAGTGCAAAGATGTTCCAAAACCTTGGCTTCATCGTGGTCTGCCATGAGTGCTTGGTTTGGAGATGCATCTTCTACTTGAAAGCTCCAGTCAAAGCCTCCTTCTTCAACAGCAACTGCAGCTTGCTGCTTTGGCTTCTCATTCTGGGGGGCTTTCTCAGTGTAGTTTGGTCTGGTTTGTGCTTGGCCACCATTTGTCCTTGATGCCTTACACTCTCTTGCAAAGTGTCCCATCTGGTTACAGTTGTAACACTTTACTTTGCTTTTGTCCAGCCCAAACTTTCCACTCGCTGCATTGTTTGGAAACTTTTTCCCTGTCCTCTTGTAGAACTTCTAGGCTCTATGAGTGAGAAGAGCCATCTGTTGGACTATCTCCATGTACTCCAGATCATCTGGATGGATACAGTCCAAATCTTAAGAGTGAAGAGAAAGTTGCCTGAAGTTTCATCAGCAGAGACAAAAGGCATGAGAAGAACTTTTCTCTTGGAAAGGACTTTCTTGAGTGTAGCTTTTCCTTGGAGTCTTTGGAAAGGTGATGAAAGGGCCCTTTTGTGAGTTCTCAGGGAAGCATATAAGATGATGCTATGGTTCAATGCTTTCCCTTTCAACCACATGGAGGGCTGAACTCAGTTGATTGCTGGAGTTACCAGATGAGTTTTGCATGTTCATCTCCATCTGGTAGCCATTAAGAATACCATACAACTCTGTGAGAGTAAGAGTCTTAAGGTTCTCAGTCCTCTTGATAACAACACAATAATGTGTCCATTGTCTAGGAAGAGAGGACATAAATTTCCTTACAATGTCCCTGTTCTCAAGAGTTACTCCAACATCTATTAGAGTATCCACAATCTCAACATACCTGAAGTATTGTTGAGTCATGGTTTCACCTGCCTTGAAGGTGAAGTTTTCAAATTGCTGCTTCAGGAGATCCTTCTTGTTCTCCTTTGCTTCAGTAGACCCCTCATACATTAGCTTCAGTGCCTCCCATAGTTGCTTGGCAGTTTTGCACTTCTTGAAGCCTCTGTAGATGGAGTGTGGAAGAGCAGTTTGAAGGGCTGTCATGGCTTTTTGATCAATCTCTATTCTCTTTCTATCTACTTTAGAGTAATCAGCCACAGCCTTAGGAATCATACCACCACCAGTAGCAGAAGTGGTGCTTGGTATGTAAGGTCCTTCAACAACAGAGTCCCACATCCTAGAGTCTTGAGACTTGATGAAGCCTTCCATTCTTTGACACCAAGTATCAAAGTCTTCAGGAGTGATCAGTGGAGACTTTGTCATAGTTCCAGTTTCCGTATCAGCTTTGGTTATAGCTGCCGTTTGAGTTGTTAAGTATTTTGTATGTGTGAGGGATCTTAAGATGGTGAGATCTTATATCAAGAGCCTGAAAAGCTCTGATACCAAATGCAGGACCGGTGAAGGGTATGCACTTACAACACAACAACACAATAAGGAGAGTTGCTTAGAACACTTAACACATCAAATAGGGAACTGATTAACTTGTTAATGAAAGATGCTAAGAACACAAGTAAATATGAGACAAAACAAGATTGCAAACAACACAAGTATTTGATTTTCAAGAATGTTGTATATTGTTTCTCAAGTTCTATTACAAGTTACAAAGCATCGATAGAAAGTTACAAGTACTTGAGATACTTTATACTACATCCTATAGCCGGTCATACTTTGAAGGCCAGCTGGATACAGTTGACTAGACAACTACAAAATCAAATGTAGAGTCAAAAGGCAGATCTGCCTTTTGACTTGTGATTATGGCATGTCATAGCTCACATCCTAATATATTACAAAAAGGATAAAAGTACATAAAGTAGAAAGCATGGACTCAAGACCTCAATGTACAGTTACCAAAAGCATAGACCTTTCACCAACTCATGTTAGTTGGTGACTTTACAGAGTTGCAGCGGAAAGGTGGTCCAGCTTTATGGTTAAGTAAATCAGATAAATGCATATCTCTAAAAGTCTTTGGAAGAAATCTGTCTTCACTCTTTGGCTTCGGAAGACTTAATCTTTGAAGATTCGGAAGACTTCAGTTTTGGCTTCGGAAGATATTGGTCTTGGCTTCGGAAGATTTTACACTTAGAATATTTCTAGTGCATGGTGTAAAACTTCCGAAGTATTTCTACTTCAGTTCTTTAGTGCATGATTGCAGGGAGACTTTGGATGTTTTGGCTGCATCAGACTTATTGGAATCCTTGCAAAACCAATGGTGAACACACACAAAATTGGCTTTGTTATATGCTATACTAATGATCTGCATCGTTAAGCTCACTACCTTCACGTTTAAATGGTGGAAAACGAAGATTTGAAATCGCAACAGTGATTCAAACTCAAAATGTTGATTTGTGTAACACCCGGAAATTTTTTTCTTTGAGGCCGACGAAAGAAGAAAAAAGAAATAAAGTCCAAAGTCGGTGGACCAAACTTGCTAAAACAGGAAAAGGTTGAATGGGTGAGAGTATAAAAGGAGGAGGGCAGCCCACACCCTCCCCCACACTCACACATTTCAGCCATAGAGAGAAAGAGGAAGAAAAAGTGGTCTCGAGCTTGGTTCGAGTGGATTCGAGCGTGAAAGTTGAAGTGTAGCGTGTTGATTCGAAGCTCTTCTCATCAGGATAGTTTTTTGAGTTTTAGGACCCCTATTTTATGCGTTTTCAACTGATTTTGGGGCTGGAGCACATCTAAAACCTGTTTTTGAAAAAGTTGGGTGTTGACCCGTTTTTATGCATATGTGTATGTGTTAGATGCGTTTGGGGTTGGATTTTGGGCTTGTGTATGCTTGAATGATGTTGTGGTAGGTGTTTCTAAGGTTTAGGATGGTTGATTTGGGCTAAAATCAAGTTTGGAAGAGCTTAGAGGCCGAAAGGGGCAGTTTGCGTTCGGCTGAAACTGCATTCTTCATCAGCTAGGGCTAGGCGACCGACTGGAGTGCGATTGGAGGCCATACGGCCGATTGGCGTGCGACTGAGGTCCATGCGCACGATTGCCATGCGACTGAGGTCTATACGCATGGAAGTCATGCGATTGAAGTTCATGTGCCTGTAAGGCATGCGATTGAAGGATTATGCGACTGAGGTCCATGCGCCTGGAGGCCATGCGACTGAGGTTCATTCGCACGAAGGTTATGCGACTGAGGTCCATGCGCCTAGAGGCCATGCGACTAAGGTTCATTCGCACGAAGGGTATGCGACTGAAGTCCATGCGCCTGAAGTCATGCGACTGAAGGCCATACGCATGAAAGCTATGCGACTGAGAGTCCATACGCATAGATGTCCATTCGCCCATAGGTCCATTCGCATAGGGTCCATTCACATGATGTCCATTCGCCTAAGTGTTCAGTCGCCTGGAAGGTCATGCGACTGGAGGGTGTCGATACGCCCAAGTAGGGCTCATACGCCCGAAAGAACGACGGTTTAGTTTATGACTTTCGAGGGAAAGTGCAGTTGTGGGTTTTGACTCGGGAGGTTCCTGGAGGTTCGTGTAAGTTAACTTTCGAGGTCATAGGCGTTAGGTTGGGCATGTTGATGATTATGTTATGATAATGTTATGTATGATGTTATGTGTGATGTTATGCATGATGCATGTTATGTATGTATGATGTTGCCTTGTATGATGATGATGTTTGTGTATGTTGATGTTCCTTATTACTATGTATGATTATTTTCCCTTGGCTTTACGTGGAATGTTAATGAATGAAATGAAAGTATTATGTAACGTAAAGTGGAAGATAATAAAAGAGGAACATGATTAATGAATGCATGCATTAATAAACGATGGAATGTAATAAAAGTCTTGCAAGCATGGTATAACGGCACACATCCCTTTGTAAGGTGTTAGCCCAATGGTGTGTGGGTTCGCGACCCCGGGAGGATGCACATCGTGGTCTTTCTTTGTGATTGACCATTTGTATAGAACCATTGTTGGTTGTCTTAGGTACTGTGGCCAGAGGTGCTGTGCACCTAATGGAAGGTCTATGATAGGCTTAGGCCTAGTACCAGGAAACTGAAAGACATAGCACATGACAATGGTACACCTGAACTTTATCTTACGTACTGTGGCCAGAGGTGCCGTGCACCGTAATGGAAGGTCTATGATAGGCTTAGGCCCAGTACCAGGAAACGGAAGGGTAAAGTTCATGGTTTTGATGGAAAGAAATGAAAGTAAGAATGTATGAACGAATGAAAGTTAATGAATGAATGATGAAGATAATAATGATATTATCTATGTGTACGTATGATGCATGGTCGCATGAAAGTAAAGTACGGTTTTAATAAAAGAAAAGTATGTTTTATTTTAAAACTAGAACTCACTCAGCAATGCTGACTTTTATGTGTTTCCAGTTGGCAGGTAATGATTGCTGAGGATGGCACGAGGCGGCTACTCAGCTCTTTTGGATGGCATCCACTTTTATAATGCTTTTGTAATGAAATACAACATGTATTTTGTAACCTGATAACGATGTATTGTTTTGCAAAAACTTTTATAATGAGATGAGATGTCTATTTTGATAAGTCCGCTGCTGCGATGTTTTATGAAAGTTAAATGTAATTATATGTTTTATGTGCGATGAATGACCAACTGTAGGCGTTCCGAGAACGGGGCCTTACAATTTGGTTGAAGTTTTTTCTTGTATAACTACATTTTGCGAACACTACTAGAAAACCTTTTTTTGCGACAAAATTTTGCAACTAGTTTGCCACAATTCTATATTTTCCATATAGTTGCGATGACTTTCCTACAAGTGACTAAAACAAGATGAAACCTTAAAATTTCACACAAATTTACGACAAAACAACTATAAATCAAAATGTTATCGCTAATTTTTCACAAGAATGAAAAGATTCTCGATTTTTTTTACAAAATGCCTACTACTACTATGATAAATTATAATGATTGCATACGTATGTAACGTAAAATCAAAAAGTTGATGCAAATCTATGCTAAAAAACAAAATGTATAGATACCACATGAGTTTAGCCTAGTGTTCCCTCACAACCCTACCACATGTTAATTTTTTATATTGTCCACCTAAGCTGCATCTAAAATTTGGATACGTGTCATTACTAAATTAAAAATTAACAATTTAATAACACATTAATTGCTAATAATTATTTATATACTTTACAAATGATAAAGTAATTTTTTGATAAATTAAAAACATGCTTTATTAAAAAACATATATTTTAAAAGACAAAAATTTATAAAATACGAAGTTTTTTAATACCAATGACTTTTAAAAATGAAATTGTTTAAAAAAATACTAAAAAAATTAAATTGTTAAAAAAATAATTTTTTAAAGCAAAAGTTGTAAAATGAAAGTTTGAAAAAATATTATTATTGTTTTATTACTTTATAGTTAGTTAGATTTAATTTCAATCATAGTTATATCAAATATTATTTATAAATTTTAAATATTAACAATTAATAATTTATTATTTTCATTTAATTCGTGTAAAATACATGTTTTTATATTAGTTATACAATATAACATTTAAGATGTTATCTACAGTACTATTTTACTTTTTATCCATTAAAGCATTTGTTGGTCAAAGTATCGTACCCTACGATGCAGCAGGCTAAGCCTTAACATTTTTTTAGTCTGCATGTTCCTTTTTCTGCTCATATACAGTTTATTACACGATGGTAACAAATATAATGTTGGTCTATTGGTTAAAGCCATGTTCAAGTTATTTTGGATTTCAGTTTTAGAAATTATTGTGTCATTCGCTATTTTAGTTTTTTTTTAATTTTGTTTTTGTACTTCTTTTACGATACACTCTTACTTTAAGTTCGTCTTTTTTCATTATTTTCCTCACGTGTTTATAGTTTTTTGACATTCCCACGTAATTTTTCAAGGTTTAATGCTCTTATAGGACCGCGTGGGTTATCTTTCATTTTGTATTTATTAGTGCTCATTCTGACAGTGGCAAAACTTTTTCTTGATTGTCAAATGTATCATTGTAACATGTTATTAAATTACCATTTGCATCCCTAAGGTTTGTTAATTTTAACTGTTTGAATCCCTATAGTTTCAAAACCTTAAATCGCCCCCTGAACTTTTAATTTCTTCCTCGTTTGAATCCTTCAAGCTGACGCTGTTACCTGGCTCAGTTAAATCTTTTTTTCTCTTTCTTGCAGGGGTATTTTTCGTTCGTTCTGCTTTATCTCTCATAAAACCCTAATAAAAACACATGGATCTGAATACACCTCAATCAGTCTCATTTCTCTCTCTTTCACAAATTCGCTCTCTTTTCCTCTGTCAAAATAAGACGATGGTGAGATGTTTATGTGGATTTGGCACCTTTGTTCGCACATCATGGACCTCAAGAAATCCAGGTCGTCGATTTCACTGTTGTGCAAGAATGGGGACGAATTGTGGTTTTGTGAGTTGTGCTGAACCCGCACTGTGTTCAAGATCTACAGAAATTATTAATGGGTTGCTAAGATCAAACAACGTGAGAGAAAAAAGAGGCAGGAGGTTGGAGCATCAAGTGAAAAGACTGAAAATATTTTTAATTTTGATTTGGATTGTATTTGTTGTGTACTTGTTGTGTTAGTGAAGCTTTGATTGTTTTTTTGTACCAATTGACCTAATTTTGTACTATATGCTGTAAAGGTCAATTAGTAATGGATGTACAAGTTATTGGTTAATGAAAGCAAATTTTCAGTTATATGTATTGTATAACTAAGCACTGCTAGATTCAATTCACAAACATGCACAATACAACCACTTGACAAAGACAGTTGCCATTTGAGACAGTTGATAAAAGTAGCTGCCATGTGCATAGTAGTTATACCCATATCATATTAGACAAATATACACCATACACCAACATATCATATTACAGAAACAATATCAAAAGGTAATTCATACATACCATAAAATATGAGAGGTTGTGACATTGTTTGAAAATACATACCCATCATGAAAGCATGTGCATAATACATACCCAATAAAAAAAACATGTTCAAAATACATAGGCAGCTAAAGGATCATGTTCAAGTGACAAATATTTTCAGTTATGTTACTAACTACTATCTTCCTAGAGAAGCACCTTGTGAAACTTGTTGTGATGAACCCTGTCCTTTGCAAGATCTTTTGTTATGACCATAATTCTTGCATAAACCACATTTCACTAAAAATCCATTTTCACCAGCTTCCACCTTTGTTAAGTTTACCTGCAGCCACCTCCTCAGCTGATCTCTTCCTCTTATTTCTAGGTCTCCCAACCCGAGTATGATGCTTTAGAGGTATCAGTGTAGTTGGACAATTGGATGGCATCCACATGGGTCTCCCATTGATAGGCTCAAGGGTGTTTTTGTATACATCCTTCCAGGTTTCTAACCAATACACTTTTGACACCCAAGCCTCGGGACTGCATTTTGTTGTTCATAAGTTGCCAAATCCCATATGCAAGCTACTGCATGCTTACAGGGCATGCCTGTAAGCTCCCATTTCCTGCATGAACATGTTTGTTTCTCTAAGTCAACACAAACTTGATCCATCCATGGTCCACTAACTTGGTATTTTTTGACTCCAGCCATGATAACACTATATTCACTTGCTTGTTTCTTAATGAGATCTAAGGTTTTAGTAGCATAGGGTGTAAGGGGCCCTGGGCTCTTTGAAATCAACTTATGAACAACAACAATCCTCTTCAACATGTATTCCCTAACATACTCAAGACATGAAATTATGGGCTTGTCTCTACCCGCAACCAACTGTTTGTTAAATACTTCACAAATGTTGTTTAATAAAATATCACATGCTGGCCTACCTGTTTTACAAACATTGGACATGAATGATAAATTAGACATAATCATTCTATGTTTTAAAAAATATAAATTATTAAGATAAGTAACACATACCACTAAAATAAGACCTACTCCAATGCTTTGCAGGGATTTGTTTCAACCAATCATACAGTGATGAATCTTGTTTCCTTATTGTCTCCATGTGTTTTTCAAATTCAAGGATAGTGGTTGCACTTGCACATTTCCATAAAAGATCCTTATACATGTAGCCTCTCCATTTTTCTTTCATGTTCTCATGAATATGTCTTAGGCAAAACCTATGCTCAACTGCTGGAAACACTATCTTAAGAGCAGGTATAATTCCCTAAACAGGATAAAACATTTGATAGTAAAATATAATTAGACTTAGTGAAATTTAAACACACTATAGTAAAAAAAAAACACTAATTTCTTACCTTCTGCATGTCCCTTATGAAAGTGAAATTTGAGTTAACTGACTAGATCTAGATCATTACCAAGAAGTTGCAAAAACCATGTCCATGAATCTGTTGTTTTAGCCTCCACCACTGCAAATGCTACTGGAAATACCATTATTAGAGTCAACACCAACTACAGTCAACATTTGTCCTGGGAATGGACCTTTCATAAAGGTCCCATCTAGACCTAACAGGTCTCTCCCACATGCTATAAAACCAGCTTTTATAGCAGCAAAGCATATATAAAGCCTTTTAAATTGTCTGGTTGGAGTACTTGGGTTAAAGTCACTTTCAACCTCTAACTTAACTGTTGTGCTTGGGTTGGATCTTAACAGCTCTTCACAGTAATCGCTCAATAACCCATACTGAGATAAGTAATCGCCCTCCATTTTCTTCAATGCCATCATCTTTGCCACAAAGATTTTTTATAGAGATTTGAACCTGGTTCTTCCTCTGTAAAATGTCTTGAAAGGCCTTTAGGGGTATATTAGGGTTAGACTCAATAGTGGGTATACTTCTTTTGCAATTACTGAAGCAGTGTAAAGCCTGACCTTTCTTGTTTGCATACAATTATGTTTCTCTATAAATATCTTCACAACAAACATTTCATCCGGTTGGCGCTTGATATATGCAGTTTCCATGGGCAAGTGACAAGTGGGAACCTTTTTTTTCAGGGTTATTATTTATTGCAGCACTATTCTTTGTCTTTTCCAGATTCCCTTCTTTTGGACCCACTTGCCTTTGAACATTCCCCATTTTGCCCTTCACTACAAACTGAACCAGGATTTGTTCCATAACATACCACTCGAACTCTTAGCTTGTCATCTTTTACAAATACAAGTTGCCTCCTTGTTTGCACAACAATTGACTTAACAATTTCCTTCACCACTTCTTTATCCCCAAAAGCTTGGCCAACATAGAGTGATGATGATGCAACTGACTTCCAGTTTCTATTCTTCCTGTTTAGCTTTTTAATTTCCTTTCTAGATGGAGTATCATCTTCATCACTAGCACTATCAAAGTTATCTAAATCAACCTCTAAACTTTCATCTTCATCATTTTTATCATCACTAGCTATATCATCCATATTCATGTCAATAAAAGCTCTGTACTCCTCCATATCAACCTCCACATCCTCTAAAGGATTATCTACATCTATAATAAAATCTTCATCATCAGTTTTAGATTCAGCATAATCAGATCCACCAGAATGTTCAACATTGTTATGCTGATGTTGTTGCTCAGCATGTTCATCATTGTTATCTTGTTCTGAATGAAAGGATTCTATAAAATTTGACAGGAAAACATCATCTCTCATAATGTTATTAAAATCATTTTTGTGCTGATGTTGTTGATCAACTTCCATTTCTTCATTTTGAACTTCTTCATCACTTTCAGACATTCCAAGTGCATCTTCCACAATAACCTCTAGCTCTGCATTTACCATTGGTTCAACCTGTTGGCCATCAATTATTGGTTCAACCCCTTGTGCATCAACAAATGGAGCATCTACACCTTGATGAGCATCATGGCCTTGATTAGAATCCTGTGCATCTACACCTTGATTAACATCATGACCTTGATTAGCATCTTGTGCATCTACACCTTTATGAGCATCATCACCTTGATTAGCATCATGTGCATCTACACTTTCATGAGCATCATGACCTTGATTAGCATCATGTGCATCTACACCTTCATGAGCATCATGACCTTTATTAGTATCATGTGCATCTACACCTTCATGAGCATCATGTGCATCTACACTTTGATCAGTGTCTTGTTCAAACCATTCAAGTTGTAACTGCCTTCTGCAAGGAATAGATGGTCCACTATCATCAATCTCTTCAATAATCACCCTCGCACCTTGGTTAGGAGACTGGAAATAGGTGTTTAGCCTTGTTACTTTGTGTTCCATGTAGAGTTCAATCAACTTAAATATTTGCACATATTGTAGCATGTTATACACATCCAAATCACCACCAAGAGCTCTTAAACCAAAATCCAAGTCATGCCCTGGAATCTTAAAATTGTAATACATTACCTCATCCACCTCATAACCTAAATCTTGCATCATAGAATCAACATCATATGTTGAAAACAGATCACTGTCTACCATGTCCACATATGTAACTTTACCCTTCACATACATTCTTCCAGGGAACTTCACAAACTCTCCACCATGGTGGATTTCAAATGTGAACAGAGTAGGCTCATTAGCTGCAATAATGTATACTGTAATATTAAAACAATATGATGATAACATAAAGCTCTTAATTTCAAAACCATTTTGAAGAACACATACCATAAACTTTGACCGGATCAAAACCATGGATAATCTAATTCACGAATGGACCACGTAGGACCAACCATCTTCAGTATAGATGACGACGAAGATGTTTAATCCTTGATTTGAAGTATTGATTCTGCTATTTCTTTGAAAGAGGTTAAAGGTTAAACTTTGAAAGGGTTTTACAATGAGGTTAAAACATTAAAAGGGTTTTATGAGAGATAGAGCAAGAAGGACGAAAATACCTCTGCAAGAAAGAGAAAAAAAAAGACAGATTTAACTGAGCCAGGTAACGGCGTCAGCTTGAAGGATTCAAATGAGGAAGAATTTAAAAGTTCATGGGGCGATTCAAGGTTTTGAAACTATAGGGATTCAAACAGTTAAAATTAACAAACCTCAGGAATGCAAATGGTAATGTAATCTTATTATTATCTTAGTTTACCCGCTTAATCACGTTATTATCATTTTAAATAATTATAAACTTACGAGTACATTAACTATCATGTGATATTACGTGCCGCTACACACGCAGAATTGTTACTGGTTTTTACCTTAATAAAACTTATGACATAAATATTTAATAAAGCAAACGATAAATAAATAAAATAAATAAAATAAATGATAATAATAAATAAAGCAACCAATAACTTAGGGGTTGTTTGATTATACAGACTGGTAAGATCTGACTGAGTCAGAAGCTGACCCAGTTAGAATTTCTGACTAGGTATGCGTTTGACTGAAACTTGCCTGTTTGATTCAGTATCTGACTAACCAAATCGATTCACACCACCGGAGTCACACCACCAGTCGAAACCACCACACCACCACCACTATCACCATATACATTCCGACCACCACCACATCACCAAATCAATTCACACCACCACCTACCACAATCGACCGAACCACCACCAAATCGATTCACCAAATCGATTCACACCACCGAATCGATTCACACCACAAAATCGATTCATCAAATCAATTCACACCACCACCACCGTAATCCACCGAACCACCACCGCAATCCAGTGAACCACCACCACCGAAGGGAGGTGGCCAACGCAGGAAAGGAATCGCGCAGGTCGGTTCTAGCTGAAGGGGAAGAATCGCACAGGGAGGTGCTCCGGGGGGGATGTGGTCGCGCAGGGAGGTGCTCCAAGGGGGATGTGTGTTAATGCAGAGAGGAAAGGTTATAGCCTATGCATACCGACAATTGAAAGTTCATGAGCTTAACTATCCTACTCATGACTTGGAGCTAGCAGCCTTGGTCTTCGCATTAAAGATTTGGAGGCACTACCTGTATAGGACGAAGTGCACCATATTCACTGACCACAAGAGCTTGAAGTACTTCTTCAAGCAGAAAGATTTGAACATGAGGCAAACAAGATGGTTGGAGCTCATAAAAGACTATGATTGCGAGATCCATTACCATCCGGGCAAAGCCAACGTGGTGGCGGATTCTCTTAGCCAAAAAGAGAGACCTGAGCCGATTCGGGTGAAAGCTTATGTAAGGCCTCGTTCTCGGGACGCTTACAGTTGGTCATTCATCGCACATAAAACATAAATTTACATTTGTACTTCATAAACATCGTAGCGGAACATTAAAATAAGCTTTCATTTCTATATAAATGCTTTTGCAAGTTAATACAACATTCATTACAAAATAGTTTGTTCGCATTACAATGCAAAAACATTAATCAAAAGAATGTCATCTCAAAAAGAGCTGAGTAGCCTCGCGGTACCATCCTCAGCAAACATTACCTGCCAACTGGAAAACATAAAAAAAAGTCAGCGTTGCTGAGTGAGTTCTAGTTTTATTATAAAACATACTTTACTTTCATATAAAACCATTCGTTACTTTTGCATGTTCACACATCATACGTACGCATAGATAATATCATTATTATCTTCTTCATTCATTCATTCGTTCATTCGTTCCATATAACTTTACTTGCGCATCGGACATCATCCGTACCAATACCATGTGCTACACCCCGATCAGTCTTAGCTACTGGGCCGAAGTCAATAAATGAACAGCTAAACGTATGCCACAGTACTAGGGGTAAGCGGTAGAGGTTCTACATTAATGGTCAATCACAAAGAAGGACCCGTTATCCGATGCATGCAAGACGTTTCATTTCTTTCCACTTTACGTTACATAATACTTCATTTCATTCATTATAATAACACGTAAAGCCATATGAAAGATAAACATACATCATACTAAGGAACATTAACATGCATCAACATCACATCATACCGAGAAACATCATACATACATAACATGCATCATGCATAAACATGCAACATCATCATTTCTATGCCCTACATGCTTTCTAAGGCCATAACAGTCATCTTACATGCTCTTACGGGAACCTTTACGTCAAAACTTACATCTGCACTTTCCCCCGAAAGCCAGAAGTCTAACTACACTTTCTTTCGGGTGCAACGGCCCTATTCGTGCGTATGGACACCCTTTAGTCGCATGGCCTTCATGCGACTGAACATCATGCGATTGGACTCAAGCGGATGAACATCTATGCGAATGGACATCCAGTCGTGCGTATGGACCTCATGCGGATGGAACTAATGCGAATGAGCACCTATGCGACTGATCTAATGCGAATGAACTCATGCGACTAAGCACTTATGCGACTGAACCCTCAGTCGCATGACTCCCCATGCGACAGGGCTCCCAGTCGTGCGAATGAAACCTTAGTCGTGCGATTGAACCCTCAATCGTGCGAATGAATCCCGATCGTGCGAATGACCCTCAATCGCCTAGCCCTAGCTGATGCAGAATGGAGTTCATCCCGAACCCAATCTGCCATTTTCGGCCTCCAAGCTCATCCAAACCCATTCTAAGCCTAAATTAACCATCCTAGACCTTAGGAATGCATACCACAACACCATACAAGCACACACAAGCCCGGAAACATACTTGAAACGCATCACACACATCACACCCAAATGGGTCAAACACACACACATACAAAAACGGGTTTTTAATGTTCTCTAGCCCCAAAATCAGTTGAAAACAAGTAAAAGTGGGGTCCTAGAACTCACACAAAGGAGCACAACGATAAGGGCTTCGATTTGGCTTGCTACACAACGAGTTTGGCCACCCGAATCACCCGAACCGACCCTTTTTCCTCTTTTCTTCTTCTTTCTCTCTTCTCCTCTCTTTGAAGGCTGAAATTTGAGTATGTGGGGAGAGTTTGGCTGCCCTCTCCCTACTAATATCACCACATTTCCAACTTTCTTTCGTTGGCGAGTTTGGTCCCTCGACTTTGGACCTTATTTCTTTTTCTTCCTTCGTCGACTTCAACATAATAAATATCCGGGTGTTACAACTTACCAGTTGATCATTACCTCAGATGTGATGAAGCAAGTTAACGAGTTTCAAGATGAGGCATTGAAAGAAGATCACCTTAACTCTGAAAGAATGAGAGGTCTGGTTGCGGAATTGGGGAAAACACACTCGGTGTTAGAACCCGATTCGGGCGAATGTGGATTCCTCGTTTCGGGGATCTACTTGTGAAGATCATGGATGAAGCTCATAAGACTCGGTACTCTATTCATCCCGGTGCTACAAAAATGTATCAAGACATGAAGAAAGATTATTGATGGCCGGGTATGAAGCGTGATGTGGTGGAGTATGTGAGTAAATGCCTTACTTGTTTACAAGTGAAGGCCAAGCACCAAAAGCCGTATGGGAAGATCCAACCTTTGGATATACCGGAGTGGAAGTGGGAGCATATCACCATGGATTTTATTACGAAGCTGCCGCGTAACGCGCGAGGGTATGATGCTATATGGGTGATTGTTGATCGTTTGACAAAGAGTGCTCACTTCCTACCGATTCGCGAGACGTATTCATCAGAGAGGTTGGCGGATCTGTTCATTAAGGAGATTGTGACTCGTCATGGCGTGCCGGTGCCTATTGTGTCTGATCGTGACACCCGGTTTACATCTAAATTTTGGAAGAAATTCCATGACGCAATGGGGACGAGGTTACATATTAGCACGGCTTATCATCCTCAGACGTATGGTCAGTCGGAAAGGACCATTCAAACGCTGGAGGATATGCTCCGGGCATGCGTCATTGATTTTGGAGGAAGTTGGGATGACCACTTACCGTTAGTCGAGTTCTCATATAACAACAGTTACCATGCCAGTATTGGTATGCCTCCTTATGAGATGCTATACGGTAGGAGATGTAGCACCCCTGTGTTTTGGGGTGATGTTGGTCAGAAAGAGTTAGGGAGCGTCGAGGTGATCGAGGCTACGACTGAGAAGCTGAAAAAGATCAAAGCCTTTATGAAGGCAGCCAAAGATAGAGAAAAGTCGTATGCTGATAAGAGACGTAGACCGATTGAGTTCTAGGTGGGTGATAGAGTCTTGTTGAAAGTCTCACCTTGGAAGGGTATCATTCGGTTCAGAAAGCGGGGAAGTTGAGCCCTAGATACATAGGGCCTTTCCGAATCATTGTTCGAGTAGGAGAGGTGGCCTATAGACTAGAATTACCAGAGGAGTTAAGTGGAATTCATCTGACATTCCATGTATCTCATCAGAGAAAGTGTTTAGCAGACGAGGATATGGTTGTACCACTAGAGGATATCGAGGTAGATGGACGGCTCAATTATGTGGAGCAACCAGTGGCGATCATTGATCGTAAAGAGAAGAGGTTGAGGAATAAAGTGGTTCCTCTTGTGCGTGTATAGTGGAAGCACAGAAAGGGATCTGAGTCTACGTGGGAGACTGAAGAAGAGATGAGATAATATTACCAACGTTTGTTCGAGGAATAACAGGTTTCGGGGAAGAAACCTATATAACGGGGATGGACTTGTAACGCCCGGTTATTTTCTTTGAAGCCAAAGAAAGAAGAAAAAGAAAGAAAAGGAAGAAAAGAAATAAAGTCCAAGTTGAGGGACCAATCTTGCCAAAAAGAAGAAAACTTTGGAAGAGTGGGTGCTAAAGGGCATGGCTGCCCACACCACTCTCCCATACACTCATCCATTCAGCCAAGGAGAAAGAAAGGGAGAAAAAGGGGCAAAAGCTAGGGTTTCTTGAAGAATCAAGTGCAAGTCAAAGTCAAGCGGGTTTGTGGGAAGTTATACTCGAAGGGGTTGTTAATGTGAGTTCTAGGACCCCTCTTTTACATATTTTTGACTGATTTTGGGGCTGGAACACATCTGAAACCATTTTGTTGTGTGGGGTGTTAAACCCGTATGTATGTGTGTGTGTGTGTGATTCGGGTGGTGGGTTTGATTGCGGGCTATGTTGTGCTTGAATGGTGTTGTGGTAGGTGTTTCTAAGGTTTAGGATGGTTGATTTGAGCTTAGAACAGGTTAGAAAGGGCCGTTGGCCAAGATCTTCAATTAGGGTTCGAAAAGAGGCTGCATTCTGCACCAGTGTCAGCTCAACTGTGTGCGGGTTAAATACCCTGTAACACCCGAAAATTTATTATTTTGAAGCCGGCGAAGAAAGAAAAGAAATAAAGTTCAAAGCCGAGGGACCAAAGTCGCCAACGAAGAAAAGTTGGGAAATGTGGTGATATGTGTAGGGAGAGGGCAGCCCACTCTCCCCACACTTCACACATTTTCGGGTTCAAGAGGGGGAAGAGAGAAAAGAAGAGAAAAAGAAGGAAAAAGTGGTGTTTCGGGTGATTCGAGTGTCCAAATCCGTCGTGTAGCAAGCCAAATCGAAGCTCTTGTCTTTGTGCTCGATTGTGTGAGTTCCAGGACCCCACTTTTACTTGTTTTCAACCGATTTTGGGGCTGGAATATGTGCAAAACCCGTTTTTATGTGTGTGTGTGTTTGACCCATTTGGGTGTGAAGTGTATGATGTGTTTAGAGTATGTTTTCGGGCTTGGATGTGCTTGTATGGTGTTAAGGTATGCATTCCTAAGGTCCAGGAGGGTTAATTTAGGCTTAGAATGGGTTTGGATGAGCTTGGAGGCCGAAAATGGCAGATTGGGTTCGGGATGAACTCCATTCTGCATCAGCTAGGGCTAGGCGACCGAATGAAGGCCATACGGCCGAATGAGGGCGATTGAAGGTCATTCGCACGATTGGGACTCAGTCGCACGACTGGGAGTCCAGTCGCATGAGGGTTGTACGACTGAGGGTTCAGTCGCATAGATGCTTAGTCGCATGAGTTCATTCGCATGAGGTTAGTCGCATAGGTGCCCAGTCGCAGTAATCCCATTCGCACGAGGTCCATACGCACGATTGGACGTTCATTCGCATAGATGTTCATCCGCATGAGTCCAGTCGCATGATGTTCAGTCGCATGGAGGCCATGCGACTGAAGAGTGTCCATACGCCCGAATGGGGCTGTTGCACTCGAAGGAATGTGTAGTTTGACTTCTGGCCTTCGGGGAAAGGTGCAGATGTAAGCTTTGACGTAAAGTAACCCGTAAGAGCATGTAAGAGGATGGTTATGGCCTTAGAGAGCATATAGGGCATGATGATGATGATGTTGCATGTTTATCCATGTTATGAATGTATGATGTTGCCCTGTATGATGATGAATGTGTATGAATGTTCCTTATATGATGTATGCTTATCTTTCTTGTGGCTTTGCATGTCATGCTAATGAATGAATGAATGAATGAAGTATTATATAATGTAAAGCGAAAGATAATGAAAGAGGAACATGAAGTAAGAATGCATGCATTAATGAAAGATGAATGAACGAAAGAAAGGCTTGCAAGCATATATATTGGGGTGAGCGACTTTGTGTTGCAAAAGACTCGGATGAAGTGCAATCATTTAGATTGCCTATGAGGTGAGCAACCTTGTCGTTGCAAAAGACTCGAGTAAAGTGCTATCGTAATGTTGCCTTGGGGTGAGCAACCTTGTTGTTGCAAAAGACTCGGATAGCTTGCTATCGTGATGGGCAATTGGGGTGAGCAACCTTAGGGGTGCAAAAGACTCGGATAGCGTGCAATCATTGAGATTGCCATTGAGGTGAGCGACCATGTTGTTGCAAAAGACTCGGAAGACAGAATGAACGAAAAGAATGGAAGATAATGAACGAGATGAAAGATAATAATGAAATTATCTGTGTATACGTATGTTGCATGATCGCATGAGAAAGGAATGTTTTTTTTATGAAAGTAAAGTATGTTTTATTATTAAAACTAGAACTCACTCAGCAACGCTGACTTTTATTACATTTTCCAGTTTGGCAGGTAATGATTGCTGAGGATGGCACGGCAAGGCTACTCGGCTCTTTTGGGATGGCATCCAATTATATAGCTTTTGTGATGTAATGCAAACATGAATTTTGTAACCGGATAATGATGTATTATTTGGCAAAAGTAATTATAATGAAATGTGATGTCATTTTTGAATGTTTCCGCTGCAATGATTTCTTAATGTAATGTAATTATATGTTTTATGCGCGATGAATGACCAACTGTAAGCGTCCCGGGAACGGGGCCTTACAAGTTGGTATCAGAGCCAGTTTAAGTGAAATGGGTAAATTTTCAAAATAAACCTTAACTTAAACTGAAAATGGGACGAAAAGGGAATGGGATGCCAAACTGAGTAGCTGCGTGCCATCAGGTATTTTCTTAAAGTTAACCGGTTTTA
This sequence comes from Flaveria ramosissima, assembly GCA_025215565.1. Taxonomy (NCBI): domain Eukaryota; kingdom Viridiplantae; phylum Streptophyta; class Magnoliopsida; order Asterales; family Asteraceae; genus Flaveria; species Flaveria ramosissima. Next base: position 76,937,225 of record CM046036.1, read on the forward strand.
TGTGCGCATGGTATATGTTATGTGTTGTATGTAGATTTGAATACTGATGTAGTCAGGACAGGTAATACTTGGGGTATGGAGAGTACAGTAAGTGGCTAATCACAACTGGCCACTGTAATTAGGGACTTACTATACTTGACATAAACTGAGTTGTTTCCTTGAATGACCGTGTTGGTGTTTGAATCTTTCAGTGTGATAGAGAATGGCTGGTGGTAGATCTTCTAGAGCTTCTAGGGGTGGGGCCGTGATGGCCCTGTTGCTGAACCACGCCCTAAGAGAGGAAGGCCTAGAGCTGAGAAAGAGGTTCCTGCAGAACCTGAGACTCCTCATCCAGAAGCTGGGGATGAGAGTGCGAACTTAAGGGCCTCGGTAAAGGAGGCTGTTGTTGAGGAAGTACATCAGGTCATGCAGACGATCTTACCGTCTGTGGTGACCGAAGTCATCAAAGCTGTGAAGGAGGGAGAAAGGAAAGAGAGAAACCGGGCCTCGGGGAGCAACCGGAGCCTGAAACGATTTTCTCCGATAATGAGGAGGAAGAGGAAGAGGAGCCTGTGCGGGAGGTGGCACGAGGCTGTAACTACGGGGTGTTTATGAGGTGCAAGCCCCCTACTTTCGACGGTAATGGCAATGCTGCCGCTGCTCACCGATGGGTGAGAGAAATGGAGGCTGTTCTCGACATCAGCGAGTGCCGGAAGATCAAAAAGTAAAGTTTGCCACCCACTCCTTTGTGGACTCGGCACTATGCTGGTGGGACAACATTGTCCAAGCAGAGGGTAATCGGGCAATCGGGAGAATGAGGTGGCCCGAACTGAAGAAGATGGTGATCGAGGAGTTTTGTCCTCATCGGGAAATGGATAAGGTTGAAAAGGAGTTTCTGCAACTGGAGGCGGGAACCATGACACACCAACAGTACACCACGAAGTTCAACGAGATGGCACGTCTGGTGCCGGATCAAGTGACGCCTCTGTACCGAAAGATCAAGAGGTATATACAGGGTTTGCCGGCGGATATTCGCAGGCACATGATCGCCGCCCGGCCGAGCACGTTTAGGTCGGCGGTAGATTTGGCGGGAAGATTGTATGATGAAAGAGCGGTGGTGGTGACTGATGGTGGCAGAAAGAGCAGTGGTGAACGAGGCTGGCAGGGGAAGAGATTTGGTCGGGGCAATGCCTCGATGGGTAATAAGAAGGCACGAATGGATGATCGCCGTGTGGTTATGTCAGGTGCGGGATCGAGAAGGTGTGGTAAATGTGGACGGGAGCATAGCGGGGAGTGCAGGTTTGGGTCGAACTTGTGCTTCAGATGTGGAAAGGCGGGGCACATGGCAAAGGACTGTCGTGCGGTCCGATGCTTTAACTGTGGTGAAGAGGGTCACGTGCTCAAAGATTGTAAGAAGCCGAGGGCTGAGAGTTCAGGGGCAAAGAAGACGGGAGGTGATGGACCGAGGGCGAGCGCCAGGGCATTCACATGACACAGGAGGAAGCTAGAACGGACCCTGATGTCGTGTCCGGTACGTTTCTGGTGAACCAAACTTTAGCTTCTGTGTTATTTGATTCTGGTGCAAGTAAAAGTTTTATTTCTGCTGCTTTCTGTGCTAAGCTGCCTGTTAGTAGTAGATGTGTTGATGCGCCCTTCGATGTAGAAACTGCCATAGGTAAGTCTACCAGGATTTCTGAGATGATAGAGAATTGTGATGTGGAGCTCGAGGGTCATAAGTTTCCTGTTAGACCGTTTGTGATGACCTTAGGTGGTTTTGACTTGGTTCTTGGGATGGATTGGTTAGCGGACTTCGAGGCGAACATTGTGTGTCGCAAGAAGATGATTCGGTTGTTGGCGCCTGACGGTAGTTCAGTGACAGTGTATGGTGATCGGGTTACTACGATTCCAAAGGTGATCTCGATGGCGGTGGCGGGAAAGTGTATGAGGCGTGGATGTAGTGCCTACTTGGCCTATGTAAAGGATGTGGATACGCCAACACCACAACTAGCTGATGTACCGGTTGTGTGTGACTTTCCAGATGTGTTTCCAGAAGACTTATCAGGAGTGCCACCTGACAGAGAGATCGAGTTTCAGATTGATCTGATACCGGGTGCCCAACCTGTCGCCAAGGCACCGTATCGGTTGGCTCCGACCGAGATGAAAGAGTTGATGGAGCAGTTGCAAGAGTTGCTTGATAAGGGGTTCATTAGACCGAGTATCTCTCCTTGGGGTGCTCCGGTCCTGTTTGTAAAGAAGAAGGACGGTAGTATGAGGATGTGCATCGACTACCGCGAGCTGAACAAGTTGACAGTGAAGAACCGATACCCCTTACCGAGGATAGATGATTTGTTCGATCAGCTTCAGGGTGCCAGTTGGTTTTCGAGAATAGATCTTCGATCTGGTTACCATCAGTTGAAGGTGAAGGAGCAAGATATTCCTAAAACAGCTTTCCGTACGCGCTATGGTCACTACGAGTTTCTTGTCATGTCCTTTGGCTTGACCAACGCGCCAGCTGCTTTTATGGATTTGATGAACCGTGTGTGTCGGCCTATGTTGGATAAATCAGTGATTGTGTTTATTGATGATATCCTGATTTACTCGAGAGCGAAGCAGAGCATGCCGGACACATTCGGGAGGTTCTAGAGACGTTGAGAAGGGAGAAGTTGTATGCAAAATTCTCCAAGTGCGCGTTCTGGTTGCGCGAAGTTCAGTTCTTGGGTCACGTGGTGAATCCTGATGGGATTATGGTGGACCCGGCGAAAGTGGAGGCGGTTATGCAATGGAAGTCCCAAAGACGCCATCCGAGATTCGTAGCTCTTGGGTTTGGCGGGCTACTATAGAAGATTTATCCAAGACTTCTCCAAGATTGCTTCTCCACTGACTAAGTTGACCCGAAAAGATGTGAAGTTCGTATGGGGTCAAGCTCAAGAGAAGGCGTTTGAAGAACTGAAGGCGAGATTGACTCAAGCTCCTGTTCTGTCATTACCCGATGGAAGTGAAGATCTGGTGGTTTATTCCGATGCTTCTTACTCGGGGTTGGGGTGTGTGTTAATGCAGAGAGGAAAGGTTATAGCCTATGCATCCCGACAGTTGAAGGTTCATGAGGTCAATTATCCTACTCATGACTTGGAGCTAGCAGCCGTGGTCTTTGCATTAAAGATTTGGAGGCACTATCTCTACGGGACGAAGTGCACCATATTCACTGACCACAAGAGTCTGAAGTACTTTTGAGCAGAAGGATTTGAACATGAGGCAGAGGCGGTGGTTGGAACTTATAAAGGATTATGATTGTGAGATCCACTACCATCCGGGCAAGGCCAACGTGGTGGCTGATGCCCTTAGCCGGAAAGAGAGGCCCGAGCCGATTCGGGTGAAAGCCTATCAGTTGATCATGACCTCTGATGATGAAGCAGGTTAAAGAGTTTCAAGATGAGGCATTGAAAGAAGATCATCTTAACTCTGAAAGGATGAGAGGTCTGGTTGGAGAATTGGGTGAAAACACGCTCGGTGTTAGAACCCGATTGATCGTGTGTGGATTCCTCGTTTTGGGGATCTACGGGGGAAGATAATGGATGAAGCTCACAAGACTCGGTACTCCATTCATCCTGGTGCCACGAAGATGTACCATGATATGAAGAAAGATTATTGGTGGCCGGGTATGAAGCGCGATGTGGTGGAGTATGTGAGTAAGTGCCTTACTTGCTTACAGGTGAAGGCCGAGCATCAAAAGCCGTATGGGAAGATACAACCTTTGGATATACCGGAATGGAAGTGGGAGCACATCACCATGGATTTCATTACAAGTTGCCGCGTACTCCGAAAGGGTATGATGCCATATGGGTGATAGTTGATCGTTTGACGAAGAGTGCTCACTTCCTACCGATCCGCGAGACATATTCATCTGAGAGGTTGGCTGATCTGTTCATCAAGGAGATTGTGACTCGTCATGGTGTGCCGGTGTCTATTGTGTCGGATCGCGACACCCGGTTTACATCTAAATTCTGGAAGAAGTTCCACGATGCTATGGGGACGAGGTTACATATTAGCACGGCTTATCATCCCCAGACTGATGGTCAGTCAGAAAGGACCATTCAGACGCTGGAAGACATGCTTCGGGCATGTGTGATTGATTTTGGTGGAAGTTGGGATGACCACCTACCGTTAGCCGAATTCTCATACAACAACAGTTATCATGCCAGCATTGGCATGCCCCATATGAGATGCTATACGGTAGGAGATGCAGAACGCCCGTTTGTTGGGGTGATATTGGTCAGAAGGAATTGGGGAAGCGTCGAGGTAATCGAGGCTACGACTGAGAAGCTTGAGAAGATCAAAGCCTTCATGAAGGCAGCCAAAGACAGACAGAAGTCGTATGCTGATAAAGGCGCAGGCCGATTGAGTTCCAGGTGGGTGACCGGGTTATGTTGAAGGTCTCACCTTGGAAGGGTATCATTCGCTTCCGAAAGCGGGGCAAGTTGAGCCCAAGATATATAGGCCCTTTCCGAATCATTGCTCGAGTAGGAGAGGTGGCCTATAGACTGGAGTTACCGGATGAGTTAAGTGGAATTCACCCGACATTCCATGTATCTCATCTAAGGAAGTGCTTAGCAGATGAAGATATGATTGTCCCATTGGAAGATATCGAAGTAGATGAACGGCTCAATTATGTGGAGCAACCAGTGGCAATCATCGACCGAAAGGAGAAAAGGCTAAGGAATAAAGTGGTTCCTCTTGTGCGTGTACAGTGGAAGCACAGGAAGGGATCCGAGTCAACGTGGGAGACTGAGGAAGAAATGAGACAGCATTATCCACGTTTGTTCGGAATGACAGGTTTCGGGGACGAAACCTATTTAAGGGGGGTGGACTTGTAACACCCGGAAATTTATTATTTTGAAGCCGGCGAAGAAAGAAAAGAAATAAAGTCCAAAGTCGAGGGACCAAACTCGCCAACGAAGAAAAGTTGGGAAATGTGGTGATATGTGTAGGGAGAGGGCAGCCCACTCTCCCCACACTTCACACATTTTCAGAAGAGGAGGAAGAGAGAAAGAAGAGAAAAAGAAGGAAAAAGTGTGGTTTCGGGTGATTCGGGTGTCCAAATCCGTCGAGTAGCAAGCCAAATCGAAGCTCTTGTCTTTGTGCTCGATTGTGTGAGTTCTAGGACCCCACTTTTACTTGTTTTCAACTGATTTTGGGGCTGGAAAATATGTGCAAAACCCGTTTTTATGGTGTGTGTTTGACCCATTTGGGTGTGATGTGTATGATGTGTTTAGAGTATGTTTTCGGGCTTGGTGTGCTTGTATGGTGTTAAGGTATGCATTCCTAAGGTCCAGGAGGGTTAATTTAGGCTTAGAATGGGTTTGGATGAGCTTGGAGGCCGAAAATGGCAGATTGGGTTCGGGATGAACTCCATTCTGCATCAGCTAGGGCTAGGCGACCGAATGAAGGCCATACGGCCGAATGAGGGCGATTGAAGGTCATTCGCACGATTGGGACTCAGTCGCACGACTGGGAGTCCAGTCGCATGAGGGTTGTACGACTGAGGGTTCAGTCGCATAGATGCTTAGTCGCATGAGTCCATTCGCATGAGGTTAGTCGCATAGGTGCCCATTCGCAGTAATCCCATTCGCACAGGTCCATACGCACGATTGGATGTTCATTCGCATAGATGTTCATCCGCATGAGTCCAGTCGCATGATGTTCAGTCGCATGGAGGCCATGCGACTGAAGAGTGTCCATACGCCCGAATAGGGCTGTTGCACTCGAAGGAATGTGTAGTTTGACTTCTGGCCTTCGGGGAAAGGTGCAGATGTAAGTTTGATGTAAAGTAACCCGTAAGAGCATGTAAGAGGATGGTTATGGCCTTAGAGAGCATGTAGGGCATGATGATGATGATGTTGCATGTTTATGCATATTATGAATGTATGATGTTGCCCTGTATATGATGATGAATGTGTATGAATGTTCCTTATTATGATGTATGCTTATCTTTCTTGTGGCTTTACATGTCATGCTAATGAATGAATGAATGAATGAAGTATTATATAATGTAAAGCGAAAGATAATGAAAGAGGAACATGAAGTAAGAATGCATGCATTAATGAAAGATGAATGAACGAAAGAAAGGCTTGCAAGCATATATATTGGGGTGAGCGACTTTGTGTTGCAAAAGACTCGGATGAAGTGCAATCATTTAGATTGCCTATGAGGTGAGCAACCTTGTCGTTGCAAAAGACTCGAGTAAGTGCTATCGTGATGTTGCCTTGGGGTGAGCAACCTTGTTGTTGCAAAAGACTCGGATAGCTTGCTATCGTGATGGGCAATTGGGGTGAGCAACCTTAGGGGTGCAAAAGACTCGGATAGCGTGCAATCATTGAGATTGCCATTGAGGTGAGCGACCATGTTGTCGCAAAAGACTCGGAAGACAGAATGAACGAAAAGAATGGAAGATAATGAATGAGATGAAAGATAATAATGAAATTATCTGTGTATACGTATGTTGCATGATCGCATGATAAAGGAATTTTTTATGAAAGTAAAGTATGTTTTATTATTAAAACTAGAACTCACTCAGCAACGCTGACTTTTATTACATTTTCCAGTTGGCAGGTAAATGATTGCTGAGGATGGCACGGCAAGGCTACTCGGCTCTTTTGGGATGGCATCCAATTATATAGCTTTTGTGATGTAATGCAAACATGAATTTTGTAAACCGGATAATGATGTATTATTGGCAAAAGTAATTATAATGAAATGTGATGTCATTTTTGAATGTTTCCGCTGCAATGATTTCTTAATGTAATGTAATTATATGTTTTATGTGCGATGAATGACCAACTGTAAGCGTCCGGGAACGGGGCCTTACAAGTTGGTATCAGAGCCAAGTTTAAGTGAAATGGGTAAATTTTCAAAATAAACCTTAACTTAAACTGAAAATGGGACGAAAAGGGAATGGGATGCCAAACTGAGTAGCTGCGTGCCATCAGGTATTTTCTTAAAGTTAACCGGTTTATGTGCGCATGGTATATGTTATGTGTTGTATGTAGATTTGAATACTGATGTAGTCAGGACAGGTAATACTTGGGGTATGAAGAGTACAGTAAGTGGCTAATCACAACTGGCCACTGTAATTAGGGACTTACTATACTTGACATAAACTGAGTTGTTTCCTTGAATGACCGTGTTGGTGTTTGAATCTTTCAGTGTGTAGAGAATGGCTGGTGGTAGATCTTCTAGAGCTTCTAGGGGTGGGGCCGTGATGGCCTGTTGCTGAACCACGCCCTAAGAGAGGAAGGCCTAGAGCTGAGAAAGAGGTTCCTGCAGAACCTGAGACTCCTCATCCAGAAGCTGGGGATGAGAGTGCGAACTTGAGGGCCTCGGTAAAGGAGGCTGTTGTTGAGGAAGTACATCAGGTCATGCAGACAATCTTACCGTCTGTGGTGACCGAAGTCATCAAAGCTGTGAAGGAGGGAGAAAGGAAAGAGAGAAACCGGGCCTCGGGGGAGCAACCGGAGCCTGAAACGATTTTCTCCGATAATGAGGAGGAAGAGGAAGAGGAGCCTGTGCGGGAGGTGGCACGAGGCTGTAACTACGGGGTGTTTATGAGATGCAAGCCCCCTACTTTCGACGGTAATGGCAATGCTGCCGCTGCTCACCGATGGGTGAGAGAAATGGAGGCTGTTCTCGACATCAGCGAGTGCCGAGAAGATCAGAAAGTAAAGTTTGCCACCCACTCCTTGTGGACTCGGCACTATGCTGGTGGGACAACATTGTCCAAGCAGAGGGTAATCGGGCAATCGGGAGAATGAGGTGGCCCGAACTGAAGAAGATGGTGATCGAGGAGTTTTGTCCTCATCGGGAAATGGATAAGGTTGAAAGGGAGTTTCTGCAACTGGAGGCGGGAACCATGACACACCAACAGTACACCACGAAGTTCAACGAGATGGCACGTCTGGTGCCGGATCAAGTGACGCCTCTGTCCCGAAAGATCAAGAGGTATATACAGGGTTTGCCGGCGGATATTCGCAGGCACATGATCGCCGCCCGGCCGAGCACGTTTAGGTCGGCGGTGGATTTGGCGGGAAGATTGTATGATGAAGAGCGGTGGTGGTGACTGATGGTGGCAGGAAAGAGCGGTGGTGAACGAGGCTGGCAGGGGAAGAGATTTGGTCGGGGCAATGCCTCGATGGGTAATAAGAAGGCACGGGTGGATGATCGCCGTGTGGTTATGTCAGGTGCGGGATCGAGAAGGTGTGGTAAATGTGGACGGGAGCATAGCGGGGAGTGCAGGTTTGGGTCGAACTTGTGCTTCAGGTGTGGAAAGGCGGGGCACATGGCAAAGGACTGTCGTGCGGTCCGATGCTTTAACTGTGGTGAAGAGGGTCACGTGCTCAAAGATTGTAAGAAGCCGAGGGCTGAGAGTTCAGGGGCAAAGAGACGGGAGGTGATGGACCGAGGGCGAGCGCCAGGGCATTCACCATGACACAGGAGGAAGCTAGAACGGACCCTGATGTCGTGTCCGGTACGTTTCTGGTGAACCAAACTTTAGCTTCTGTGTTATTTGATTCTGGTGCAAGTAAAAGTTTTATTTCTGCTGCTTTTGTGCTAAGCTGCCTGTTAGTAGTAGATGTGTTGATGCGCCCCTTCGATGTAGAAACTGCCATAGGTAAGTCTACCAGGATTTCTGAGATGATAGAGAATTGTGATGTGGAGCTCGAGGGTCATAAGTTTCCTGTTAGACCGTTTGTGATGACCTTAGGTGGTTTTGACTTGGTTCTTGGGATGGATTGGTTAGCGGACTTCGAGGCGAACATTGTGTGTCGCAAGAAGATGATTCGGTTGTTGGCGCCTGACGGTAGTTCAGTGACAGTGTATGGTGATTGGGTTACTACGATTCCAAAGGTGATCTCGATGGCGGTAGCGGGAAAGTGTATGAGGCGTGGATGTAGTGCCTACTTGGCCTATGTAAAGGATGTGGATACGCCAACACCACAACTAGCTGATGTACCGGTTGTGTGTGACTTTCCAGATGTGTTTCCAGAAGACTTATCAGGAGTGCCACCTGACAGAGAGATCGAGTTTCAGATTGATCTGATACCGGGTGCCCAACCTGTCGCCAAGGCACCGTATCGGTTGGCTCCGACCGAGATGAAAGAGTTGATGGAGCAGTTGCAAGAGTTGCTTGATAAGGGGTTCATTAGACCGAGTATCTCTCCTTGGGGTGCTCCGGTCCTGTTTGTAAAGAAGAAGGACGGTAGTATGAGGATGTGCATCGACTACCGCGAGCTGAACAAGTTGACAGTGAAGAACCGATACCCCTTACCGAGGATAGATGATTTGTTCGATCAGCTTCAGGGTGCCAGTTGGTTTTCGAGAATAGATCTTCGATCTGGTTACCATCAATTGAAGGTGAAGGAGCAAGATATTCCTAAAACAGCTTTCCGTACGCGCTATGGTCACTACGAGTTTCTTGTCATGTCCTTTGGCTTGACCAACGCGCCAGCTGCTTTTATGGATTTGATGAACCGTGTGTGTCGGCCTATGTTGGATAAATCAGTGATTGTGTTTATTGATGATATCCTGATTTACTCGAGGAGCGAAGCAGAGCATGCCGGACACATTCGGGAGGTTCTAGAGACGTTGAGAAGGGAGAAGTTGTATGCAAAATTCTCCAAGTGCGCGTTCTGGTTGCGCGAAGTTCAGTTCTTGGGTCACGTGGTGAATCCTGATGGGATAATGGTGGACCCGGCGAAAGTGGAGGCGGTTATTTAATGGAAGTCCCCAAAGACGCCATCCGAGATTCGTAGCTTCTTGGGTTTGGCGGGTTACTATAGAAGATTTATCCAGGACTTCTCTAAGATTGCTTCTCCACTGACTAAGTTGACCCGAAAAGATGTGAAGTTCGTATGGGGTCAAGCTCAAGAGAAGGCGTTTGAAGAACTAAAGGTGAGATTGACTCAAGCTCCTGTTCTGTCATTACCCGATGGAAGTGAAGATCTGGTGGTTTATTCCGATGCTTCTTACTCGGGGTTGGGGTGTGTGTTAATGCAGAGAGGAAAGGTTATAGCCTATGCATCCCGACAGTTGAAGGTTCATGAGGTCAATTATCCTACTCATGACTTGGAGCTAGCAGCTGTGGTCTTTGCATTGAAGATTTGGAGGCACTATCTGTACGGGACTAAGTGCACCATATTCACTGACCACAAAAGTCTGAAGTACTTTTTCGAGCAGAAGGATTTGAACATGATGCAGAGGCGGTGGTTGGAACTTATAAAGGATTATGATTGTGAGATCCACTACCATCCGGGCAAGGCCAATGTGGTGGCTGATGCCCTTAGCCGGAAAGAGAGGCCCGAGCCGATTCGGGTGAAAGCCTATCAGTGATCATGACCCTGATGTAATGAAGCAGATTAAAGAGTTTCAAGATGAGGCACTGAAAGAAGATCATCTTAACTCTGAAAGATGAGAGGTCTGGTTGGAGAATTGGGTGAAAACACGCTCGGTGTTAGAACCCGATTTGATCGTGTGTGGATTCCTCGTTTTGGGGATCTACAGGGGAAGATAATGGATGAAGCTCACAAGACTCGGTACTCCATTCACCCTGGTGCCACGAAGATGTACCATGATATGAAGAAAGATTATTGGTGGCCGGGTATGAAGCGCGATGTGGTGGAGTACGTGAGTAAGTGCCTTACTTGCTTACAGGTGAAGGCCGAGCATCAAAAGCCGTATGGGAAGATACAACCTTTGGATATACCGGAATGGAAGTGGGAGCACATCACCATGGATTTCATTACCAAGTTGCCGCGTACTCCGAAAGGGTATGATGCCATATGGGTGATAGTTGATCGTTTGACGAAGAGTGCTCACTTCCTACCGATCCGCGAGACATATTCATCTGAGAGGTTGGCTGACCTGTTCATCAAGGAGATTGTGACTCGTCATGGTGTGCCAGTGTCTATTGTGTCGGATCGCGACACCCGGTTTACATCCAAATTCTGGAAGAAGTTCCACGATACTATGGGGACGAGGTTACATATTAGCACGGCTTATCATCCCCAGACTGATGGTCAGTCAGAAAGGACCATTCAGACGCTGGAAGACATGCTTCGGGCATGTGTGATCGATTTTGGTGGAAGTTGGGATGACCACCTACCGCTAGCCGAATTCTCATACAACAACAGTTATCATGCCCGCATTGGCATGCCCCCTATGAGATGCTATACGGTAGGAGATGCAGAACGCCCGTTTGTTGGGGTGATATTGGTCAGAAGGAATTGGGAAGCGTCGAGGTGATCGAGGCTACGACTGAGAAGCTTGAGAAGATCAAAGCCTTCATGAAGGCGGCCAAAGATAGACAGAAGTCGTATGCTGATAAGAGGCGCAGGCCGATTGAGTTCCAGGTGGGTGACTGGGTTATGTTGAAGGTCTCACCTTGGAAGGGTATCATTCGCTTCCGAAAGCGGGCAAGTTGAGCCCAAGATATATAGGCCCTTTCCGAATTATTGCTCGAGTAGGAGAGGTGGCCTATAGACTGGAGTTACCGGATGAGCTAAGTGGAATTCAGCCGACATTCCATGTATCTCATCTAAGGAAGTGCTTAGCAGATGAAGATATGATTGTCCCATTGGAAGATATCGAGGTAGATGAACGGCTCAATTATGTGGAGCAACCAGTGGCAATCATCGACCGAAAGGAGAAAAGGCTAAGGAATAAAGTGGTTCCTCTTGTGCGTGTACAGTGGAAGCACAGGAAGGGATCCGAGTCAACGTGGGAGACTGAGGAAGAAATAAGACAGCATTATCCACGTTTGTTCGAGGAATGACAGGTTTCGGGGACGAAACCTATTTAAGGGGGGTGGACTTGTAACACCCGGAAATTTATTATTTTGAAGCCGGCGAAGAAAGAAAAGAAATAAAGTTCAAAGCCGAGGGACCAAACTCGCCAACGAAGAAAAGTTGGGAAATGTGGTGATATGTGTAGGGAGAGGGCAGCCCACTCTCCCCACACTTCACACATTTTCGGGTTCAAGAGGGGGAAGAGAGAAAGAAGAGAAAAAGAAGGAAAAAGTGGTGTTTCGGGTGATTCGAGTGTCCAAATCCGTCGTGTAGCAAGCCAAATCGAAGCTCTTGTCTTTGTGCTCGATTGTGTGAGTTCTAGGACCCCACTTTTACTTGTTTTCAACCGATTTTGGGGCTGGAATATGTGCAAAACCCGTTTTTATGTGTGTGTGGTGTTTGACCCATTTGGGTGTGAAGTGTATGATGTGTTTAGAGTATGTTTTCGGGCTTGGATGTGCTTGTATGGTGTTAAGGTATGCATTCCTAAGGTTCAGGAGGGTTAATTTAGGCTTAGAATGGGTTTGGATGAGCTTGGAGGCCGAAAATGGCAGATTGGGTTCGGGATGAACTCCATTCTGCATCAGCTAGGGCTAGGCGACCGAATGAAGGCCATACGGCCGAATGAGGGCGATTGAAGGTCATTCGCACGATTGGGACTCAGTCGCACGACTGGGAGTCCAGTCGCATGAGGGTTGTACGACTGAGGGTTCAGTCGCATAGATGCTTAGTCGCATGAGTTCATTCGCATGAGGTTAGTCGCATAGGTGCCCAGTCGCAGTAATCCCATTCGCACGAGGTCCATACGCACGATTGGACGTTCATTCGCATAGATGTTCATCCGTATGAGTCCAGTCGCATGATGTTCAGTCGCATGGAGGCCATGCGACTGAAGAGTGTCCATACGCCCGAATGGGGCTGTTGCACTCGAAGGAATGTGTAGTTTGACTTCTGGCCTTCGGGGAAAGGTGCAGATGTAAGCTTTGACGTAAAGTAACCCGTAAGAGCATGTAAGAGGATGGTTATGGCCTTAGAGAGCATATAGGGCATGATGATGATGATGTTGCATGTTTATCCATGTTATGAATGTATGATGTTGCCCTGTATGATGATGAATGTGTATGAATGTTCCTTATATGATGTATGCTTATCTTTCTTGTGGCTTTGCATGTCATGATAATGAATGAATGAATGAATGAAGTATTATATAATGTAAAGAGAAAGATAATGAAAGAGGAACATGAAGTAAGAATGCATGCATTAATGAAAGATGAATGAACGAAAGAAAGGCTTGCAAGCATATATATTGGGGTGAGCGACTTTGTGTTGCAAAAGACCCGGATGAAGTGCAATCATTTAGATTGCCTATGAGGTGAGCAACCTTGTCGTTGCAAAAGACTCGAGTAAAGTGCTATCGTAATGTTGCCTTGGGGTGAGCAACCTTGTTGTTGCAAAAGACTCGGATAGCTTGCTATCGTGATGGGCAATTGGGGTGAGCAACCTTATGGGTGCAAAAGACTCGGATAGCGTGCAATCATTGAGATTGCCATTGAGGTGAGCGACCATGTTGTCGCAAAAGACTCGGAAGACAGAATGAACGAAAAGAATGGAAGATAATGAACGAGATGAAAGATAATAATGAAATTATCTGTGTATACGTATGTTGCATGATCGCATGATAAAGGAATGGTTTTTTTTAATGAAAGTAAAGTATGTTTTATTATTAAAACTAGAACTCACTCAGCAACGCTGACTTTTATTACATTTTCCAGTTGGCAGGTAATTGATTGCTGAGGATGGCACGGCAAGGCTACTCGGCTCTTTTGGGATGGCATCCAATTATATAGCTTTTGTGATGTAATGCAAATATGAATTTTGTAACCGGATAATGATGTATTATTTGGCAAAAGTAATTATAATGAAATGTGATGTCATTTTTGAATGTTTCCGCTGCAATGATTTCTTAATGTAATGTAATTATATGTTTTATGCGCGATGAATGACCAACTGTAAGCGTCCCGGGAACGGGGCCTTACGTACCCCATGAGGATCCATACAGGGGTTCAATCTTAGTGATTGACCATATGTATGGGGTCCTTGTCGCTTAACCCTAGATGAATTACTTGGTGCTCTAGAGGAGGGTTAAGCACATGACAGGACTTAGATGGAAACGAAAGATAATAAAATATATGAAATGAACAATGATGAAGATAGTAACTATTATCTACGTGTACGTACGATGTGTGATCACGTTCCAAAGCCTGGTATGATTTGAAAGAAAGTAAAAAACGGTTTTAAACGAAAGATAAAGTATGTTTTATATTATAAAACTAGAACTCACTCAGCAACGCTGACTTTTATGTGTTTCCAGTTGGCAGGTAAGGTTGCTGAGGATGGAACGGGGCGGCTACTCGGCTCATTTTGGATGCATTCTTTTGTTTAATGTTTTCGCATTGCAATGCGAACAAACGATGTTTTGTAACGAATGTTTCATTAATTTGCAAAAGCATTTATAATGAAATGTTTGCTTTAATGTTTCCGCTGCAATGTTTATTAAAGTTAATATAATTATACATTTTATATGCGACGATTGACCAGCTGTAAGTGTCCCGGGAACGGGGCCTTACAGGTGGGGTGATGTGTTTTTGTTGAAGAAGATAGGTCAGCAATTGTTTTTTTAAGGTTTGGGTCAGCTGCAATGACCCGGTCAGCCCATACCACTTGCATATCAAACGGGCTGACCCGCTGACCGAGTCATCCGGGTCAGCCCGGTCAGCAGAAAACAAACAGCCCCTTAGACCATTAACAATAGGTTTTCTATATTTTTGTGAGTGAGTTTTTTATATCATATGAAAATGTTGTTAGTGGTTGTAAGTGGAAAAAATACGGAATACTATTATTAATCTGTATATTTGAGATAACATTGTTTACCCTTATAAATTTTTAATATTATTTTGTAAGTGGTTGTAAGTATAAAAGAGATAAAATATAATGATAAATATGTTAAAATATTATTTAATTGTAAATGATAAAAAATTGTATTTTTAATATAACTATAAGCATAAGATAGGAAACTTCATTAATTGCTTTTAGAGCATTCATAATCCACCCAATCCCTATCATTATAATTATATTAAAATTTATTAATTTTTTTCTCTATTTTTCAATTGAATATAATATATACATATATATACACATATAGATATACATATATATACATATATATATATATACACATAGATATATATATACATATATATGCATATATATATATACGTATATACGTATATATATATAAGATATATATATATATATAATATATATATAGACGTATATACGTATATATATATATATATATATATATATAGATATATATCTCTATCTCTATATATATCTATCTATCCTACGTATATCTCTATATATACGTATATATATACGTATATATCTCTATATCTACGTCTATATATATATAATATATATATATACGTATATATACGTATATATATACGTATATATATACGTATATACGTATATATATACGTATATACGTATATATATACGTATATACGTATATACGTATATATATACGTATATATATACGTATATATACGTATATATATATATACGTATATATACGTATATATATACGTATATACGTATATATACGTATATACGTATATATATATATATATACGTATATATATATATATATATGATATATATATATATATATATCGTATATATATATATATATATATATACGTATATATATATATATACGTATATATATATATATATACGTATATATATATATACGTATGTATATATCTATATCTCTATATATATATATATATATATATATATATATATATATATATATATAGACACACACACACGGCAGTTAGGCATTTCCTTCCATGTTCCTACACCCCAAACTCACCCATATATATATGAACCACTTTCACTCAATCTCTGAAAGTTGAGAGTTAGTGAGTAGGTGCCATATTATCATGGAGACAAATCACGTAACATGTTCTCTTTCAATTATTATTATATTTATCATGTTAGCTTCTTTGTCACACGGCAACTCTATTGTCAAGAATCTCCCTGGTTTTCATGGGGATCTCCCTTTCACTCTCGAAACGGGGTACGTTTTTTGTAATAAGTAATGTAACGTGTAATTCAATATTAAGGTCGTTAGGGTTAGATTATGTATTTATGTATAGCTTATGCGGTTTTCAATGTTTTATAAAAAAGAATACTTATATTGATTTCTTGATTTTGCTTCCTTTGTGTGCATTGAAAGATATGTTGGAGTTGGAGCAGACAATGAGATTCAATTCTTCTACTACTTTGTTGAATCTCAAAGAGATCCATTGCATGATCCTCTTCTTCTTTATCTCACTGGCGGTCCTGGCACTTCTGGATTGTATCCTTTCCTCTATCAGATCGGTAATTAAGCGTTTTGTTTTGTGTTCTTGAGGTCACGAAAAATCGATTTATGAATAAAATTTCCCTATGTATTAATTTAGATAATTCAAGATATTATTGGTATTAATTAAACTATCTTTTGCAGGTCCGCTAAGCATTAATTTTGATAAATCAACATGGGAGAAGCTCTCATTGGAGTTAAATCCAAATTCATGGGCAAAGGTGCATATTTTTACCCTAACTTTTACCACTATAAAATATAACTATTTCTAACAATAATTCCTTTTTGTTACATAAAACAATACATATGTTTATTTTTTAGAAACGTAATGACAAATAATTCTGAAATTTTGTAGACGGCTAATGTAATATTCGTTGATCTACCTGCTGGTACGGGGTTTTCGTACGCTACAACATATGAAGCATCGAAGAGTAGTGATTCTATTTTAGCTCAACATAGTTATAAATTTCTAATTAAGGTATTACAACTTTTATTCTCCCTTAATACTTTGATTTAGGTTTAATTAATTGATGCTTATAATAACATGTATGTAATTGCAGTGGCTTGAGGAGCACCCAAGGTTCCTCAATAATCCTTTGTATATAACTGGGATTTCATATATGGGCATACTTGTACCAGTGGTTACTTTAGAAGTATATAAAGGTAACAACTTAATTATCATTTCATCATGTTTACTTTAGAGGTATATGAAATCAATAAAAATTAAACAAAGATATAAGACCACAAATGCAAGTTTTTGGTCATAGCTTAGCAAGCATTTAGCATTTTAGGCTTTTAGTTCACCTTAGCAAACATATTTCTTTACATCTCCATCTCAAAGAAATGGAATATTAGTGATGCTATTTTTTTCCTAAGAGTGGAAGTTTATTGATGCTCATTTAGAGATCCCACATCACCATAATTACGTATCTAAGTAAGCTAATATTATATGCCCATGGCCATGTGCAACCGTTGACAATCATTCAATGGGATCTGATAAGTGTTCAGTATCTATATTTCTAAATACGTTAACAATTATTTAATAAAAATTCTCTTTTCATTTGGATATAATTTTAAATTTAAAAGTGTTAAAAAAGAATTTTATGCTTAACATGTGTTTCTCTAATGCTTTTAAAATTAAAACATTTTGATAATTGTGTCAAATACTTAGGTTACTGTATATCAAATTTTTTCACCATTTGTTACACACACACATACACACATCATTAAGTTTTATGTTTAACATCATTTCGTATTGTTTTTGTCATTGTTTTCTTATATATTATAAAATGTGTTATTATTTTATGACTGTGTTTTACAATTTAAATTACATAATAATGTTTTATACTAATATATTTTTAGAGATAGGTTCAAATAAAAATTATTTTAAAACTATATACTGTAATAAGTAACCCCAACCATTTATCTTTTTAATTAATAGTTGAAATCAATTTGTAGAAATTTTTTTATTAAAGAAATATATTAGCAATACCCAATTTTGTTGACTTTTTATAAGTTATTCTATTGTTTTAAACATTCATAATTTTTATATACAACATTATTTTGTAATAAAAATTACACTATAAAACGAATGTTTTTTTATCTTTAAAATAAGTACAATATTGTTATATAAAATTTTAATATTTTTTTTACGTCTTTAAGATTATATGTTGTTATTATGTCTTTTACTATAGTTTATTGTGTCTTTTTAATAGTTATTGTGCTTTTCTAAATACTATTGTATTTTCTAACATGATTAATATAAAAAAAGTATAATGATAGAGTAACATTATTATGTATCTCTAATATGTATAATTTAATAATAAATTAACAACTAATTAATCTTATATATTAAAAACAATGACAAAATAACATAATATCTAATTGTGTTTTTTTATTGTAAAGATGTAATCATGAACACCTATGAGTTTTGACAAATACATTGGTGAAATATCATCATTGTTTAATTTTAATTGTAAAACATAATGATAAATAACAAGTTTATATAATCCATGTATAAAAAACAATGACCAAAATAACACATTGTATTATTTTTAACACTATGAATTTTGATAAATGCATTGGTAAAAGTATATTATTGTGCACTTATAGTTGTAAAATATAATTATTGATAATAAATTTATATAATTTATAGAAAGAATGACAATAATAACAAAAAATGATCTAAAGCGTAAAATACAATGATGAACACATATAACAAATGATGTAAAATATATGATACAATGAACATATATGATATAATTAGCTGATATATTTGACACAATAACCAAAATGTTATTCTCTTTAAAACAATAGAAGGACGTGTCAAGCTTTTTTAAACTTTTTAAATTAAATATAATTTTTACTATAACCTTATCCTATTATTTAAACTCGTCATTTTGAAAAAACAAAATAATGTTTAGGAATACAAAATGGCGGACAAAAAAATACTAAGAGATAATTATCAATGTGTTTTATGTTCTAATCGCTAAGTATTTTTTATCATAATTTAAATATGTTACATAAATTAATTGTTATTTTATCATTGTGTTTTACGTACTAAAAGTATTTTCATCATTATGTTTTTTTTTTAAATTCATCCTTAAAAAAACATAATTTTTAAAAACTATAATAGTGTTCAGGAACACAAAATAATAACTAAAAAGATACAATAAGAAAGAAAACATAATAGTGTTATTTCACTATTATGTTTCCAAACTATTTTAACGAAAATACAATAGTATTCATAAAAACACAATAACGAACGGATCAATACAACGAAGTTACAAAAGACTAAATGACAAATAAAAATTATATTAGAAGTAAAATATATTTTTTATATTTATTTATATAACAATATTGTACTTGTTTAAAAATTAAAAAAAAACTTCTTTTTATGGTGTAAGTTTTTATATAAAAAGAACCAATGTTGTATATAAAATCTTTGAACATTTAAAAAAAATTAGTGAACTTGAAATCAATCAACAAAATTAGTAATGACTTAAATATTATTTTAACAAACTATCTTTAATAGTGTGATGTAAACAATTGATTAAGCTTACTAATTAGATTGCTTCTAACATTTTTTTATAAATTTAAGATTTTTTTTACTTGTACCGTCTTTTAAATTTTAATTGATATTAGTGATGTTGTGTTTCTTTTATTTTACCAAATTTACCCTTACTTTAATTTAAAATAATCTTTGAGGGCAATCAGGTATTAGTTAAATGAGATACGTAATTAGTGTAAGAAAATATGATTTTTTGATTTTATTTTATTTTCTCAAAAAAAATTATAGACTTATACTTATTTATCAATTTAATAATTAAGTAGCCAAAATACACACATTCTTAAAACTATTTATTTTGTAAAGTATAATATTAATATTCAATTAGCAATTAATTATATTCCAGTGCATTATAGTTAATTCGTACATTAATCTCTAAGAAAACTTAGACTAGATACTCATGAACTCAAATATGTTATTTTTTTCATACATCATTACATTTACAATTGTGTTTATACGGTATAACCCTACAAATCACAACACAAGTATGACAAAGTTAAAACATAAAACTTGAGATAACATATCTGATCTCATAGTTAACGTATTTCTTTAATTTTGTAGGCAATGAACGTGGAGATCAACAACAGCTGAATATTAAGGTAATTGTTTGTTACAAACCTTTAACACCATTGTAAACTTATTTGGGAAAATATTGGTTTACTTGACAATATGGAACACCAAATTTAACTCATTGTTCACCAGGGATGCGTGATAGTTAGTCCTCTAACCGATAAATTCAGTGATTTCAATTCAAGATTTGAGTTTGCTCACAGACTTGCACTTATATCAGATGATATCTACGAGGTAATAAATTTATATTTTATATCGAACAATCACGAGATTAGTCATTCTTTTGGATGTATATATAGAATGTTGTCGAACGTTCAACAAAATTTCACATGCATACGTAGTTATGGAAAACACAAACAAGTGTCCATATCTACTTTATACATACATATCATAAAAAATACATCGAAACATACAAACATGCCCACCTTGTTGAAAAATAAAGTAAATCAGTCAAATTGAAATAGATATGAGAATATGAAAAAGCAGAAAAAATTGATAGTTAACCAAATTTCATTTCATGTATAAATAAAAAAAGTAAAAGGTGAGTAAGGTTTGTACATTTTAAGATAATGGAAACTGAAATGTAATTGGAATGTGTATTCAAAAACCCTAATAACAAAATTACCGTACTACCCAATAATATTATGCTTTTAATTTATGACATTGCTAATGTACCTAAAAACCTCACAATTGTACTTGAATATATCTTGATTCTTGACAACTTGTTGATATGGTATTATATTTCAGTCTGCAAAGGAAGCTTGCCGTGGTAACTATGTATATAATGATGTCGAAAACACCGCATGTGCAAATAGTCTTCAACGAGTGGATGAGGTACACATGGATCATTTTGGTTAAAATATTTATGAAAGTTGCATGTTGTGACTCTAATGCTAATTCTAAATTTCAGTGCACAAGCAGAATTAATGCAGGAAATATATTAGACCCATATTGTGATGATGTTGATCCTGATCCAACTTGTCGGGTAAGTTTTCTTTCTGAAATTCATGAAACACATGTTATGTATAATAAACACGACCGGACCTACATAACGCTCGATTTGAATTCTCATCGGTTGGTGATGTGATGTACGTGAATACATTATCTACCACCAGGTTGTTATAACGAAACACACATCACACATGTTCATTTGTCAAGATGAAACTTTTGTAAAGAAATATTTGAAAAAAAAAAAAGAAAAATAATGATATAATTTTTCTTTTTAGGAAGCTGCTGCTATTTATTTAGAATATTTTGGAAACAATAAAGAGGTTCAGAAAGCTCTTCATGTTCGTGAGGTATGTTGTTCCCGATGACTTTATAACTTATGACATTATTTAAAATTTTCATCGACTTGCATTTCTAATAATTTAACATTCCGGTTTTATTTAAAATTTTCAGGGGACGGTAGAAAAGTTTGAGAAAACAAATGAAACAATTCATTACGACTTAAAGAAAAAGGACAATGAATGTTACTCATATGACATCTTTAGCAGCATTAGCTACCATAAAACACTTCTTTCAAGAAATTGTCAAGTTTTGATCCTCAGGTACTATATCATTAATACTTCTAAATATAAGAATAACATTTCATCTTTTGAAATACACATCATTTTATTAGTATCAAAGTTGATTACCGCCAACTAAACGATGATAACTTATATGTCAACTTTCTCTTAAAATCTTAACTTCCAGCGGTGATCATGATTTTACTTTCCCATATGTTGGGGCGGAACAATGGATAGCTTCGCTCGATCTTCCGATTGAGAAACCATGGAACCCATGGTTTGTTAACAAGCAAGTTGCAGGGTGAGCTCGTGTTTCTAGTTGCCTTTTACTAGCAGTATCTATCTAATTTAAATTCTGATTCCAATTATGTTATTATATATATATTTTCAGTATTTCTAGTTTAAAGTTCATGCTTCATTATAAACTAGGTATTGAAATGATGGATCTTTTCTTTTGTAGATATCGGATGAAATACGCGAAGAATGAATACTCACTAACATATGCAACGGTTAAGGTAAGAATTAGAATTTCATTACATTCGGTCACCCAAACATGTTCGTTAGCGTATCCTAATGTTATAATGTATCTAAATGCTATGTAGGGTGCCGGTCATTCTATCCCATTATACAAACCTGAAGAAGCTTGGGTTATTTTGGATGGATGGCTTGATTCTCATTCTTATTTGAGCGACTCTTAAGGATGAATTATTTATATCATTGATGTTATCAACAAATTAAATGATTTTATCTTAAGAAAAGAAATAAAGGTATTTTCTAATATTTCTTTTACATAAGAAAATTATGCTGAGTTACATTAATTGGATGATCACATAATATATTTGGCTAAAAGAGCGCATCTTATCCTTGTATCGGGAACGTGTACTTGTATGGGATTGTTATTGAGTAGGAAGGATTAATTTAACGTTGGTGACACTTATTATTTTGGTTTGATAACCCTTATTATATTCCAAATAAAATATAAATTACTAGTCACATTTTTTTTCTAAGTAGATTTTTTCAACTAGTCGTCCCAACTCAAAGTACACTTGTGATTCCGATGTTAGCACGATACATAAAAGAGATAGGATCGTTAATTACTTTAATGGTTGAAATAAGAGAGACAGGCCGGATCGTATAACCACTTATATGATGATTGCTAATCACTTTAATGGTTAAAATAAGAGAGACGGGATTGTATAACCACTTATACGATGTATAACTAGATATATGTATGTTGGGAGAAAACAATATGAGAACTAGTTTTAATTTAAGAACTTAAGAACTAATCTCATTTTTCTAAACAACTATAACTTTTTCATATGATATTATTTTTTATCAATAGTTATTTTTATATTTAATCTGGATATAATATTCACTTATTACATATGCGATGCATATATGTGATTATTAGAGATTGTTAAGGTGATTTTATGTGATTAACCTTATATGAATTTTCATAATTTTGCATAGTGACACGTGAACATGCATGCATAAATGTTTACGTGTACATGTATGCAACTCTTGTATGAATCTTGTGATTATTAAATAATAGGATTATATGATTAGTTACTTGAATGTTAAATGTTTTTTTATCTATATGTAATGAATTAAGATTTAAAACTTAATCAGACACTACTAATCAAGTTAACATCTAGAAACCTTATGTCAAAAACCAAAACTAAACCAATCCTAAACACTTAAACATTAACTAAAGCACCAACTTTAACATTAGTAATCGGTTCATTAGAAGAGAGAACAAACCTAGATTAACAACTAACTAAACAACTAACTTTAACTTAATGCCTAAGGATGCCATTAGCATCCTAAGTTGCCACCTAGCAAACCACACACTTATCACCCTCTCAAACTTGACACATAACCTCTAGGATAACACCTCATGGGTCTAGAACTTGGAGGTAATGATGATCCTTCACACCCCATGAAACCTTCGGCCGACTACCTTCACACCCACCATTCCCACAACCGCAAACCACCACAACCGCACACCACCACAACCGCAACTATCCCCCTCTCGGCTCTCTCCTTCTCTCTCGGTTCTCAAATCACCCCACCATCACCCTCTTGCTCTCGGTCCTCACATCACCTAACTAACCACATCATCTATTGCTCCAATACCAACCGATTCCCATTACTAAGAACATCATAACATCAAGATTTCTTCAACTAGTTTGTGATAAATCTTCCAAGCTCAAGAACCACCTCATCAAGTGGGCTATCAAGGGTCTAGCTAGCAACTCCCTTAGTCTTTCTTCACCCCAAGTATGGTTTGATTCTCAAAATCTATAACTAACAAGTTTAAGAAGTTGTATATGTGTTTAACTAACACATATAACCAACCCTTTAAATTAAATCATCAAGGTTATTTACAAAACCTCATGAACACTTGATTTCTATTAACAATCAGTAAGAAAAGGGTTCAAAAATAAAAAATTTGAGAATTTTATAAAAACCAAGGATTTAAACAAAAATAAAAGATTTAAAGGGTTGAAACATGTGTTATTCATGATAAATTAGATTAAAAACTTGAATGACTATGATTGTGAAAATAAAATTTAGGAATTTATTAGAAAATATTAAAAATAATAATCTGTAAATTATGGGATAATTATATAGAATATATTAATTTATATGATTAATTCAAGGAAATAAAAAACATTTCCAAACAGAAGATATGGACTCAATAAAAATCTGGAAAAATTATATTATAATTCTTATGTTTTATTGGAATTTCAGAAAAAATTTTGTGAATTAATTCATAAGTATAACGAGGTTTCATATTTTAGAATAGTTAATAAGAAGAAAAATGAAAGTAATAATAAAACAGTAGGATAAATCATGAAAAAATTTAAATAAATTATGATGTACAGAAAGGGACAATGTGTATAAATTTCAGAATTTTTAAAGATATGTAGCTATTTCTGCCATTTATTATGAAACTTGTAAAAATACTAGTAAAATTGCTTGTTATGAATTACTGATTTAAAATTTTATGGGATAATTTAGATTCCAGAATATTTCTATTGTTAATTTGGTGATTTTTGGATAACAGTAGCTATGATTAAGAATTTTGACTTAATTAGTGATATAGATGTTGAAAATTTTAAAGAAAATAAGATTTATTTCTAACAAATAATTATTTTATAAATTATTTGACTTGTGACTGGAAATAAGGTGAGTAATATGACCCCTTTTTTATTATAAATTTTTGAGGGAAAAAGTATACTATTTGTTATTGAAATTGATGCGAATTTGAAAGTTTTGATCTGTTACTGTCATCTTGACACAACCATTAATTCGGATGAGGAACCATCAAATAATATAGGTAGCGCTACTTAGAAATATGTTAACCTGCATCTTCTGGATGAGGGCAGTGATGTTATATTATTTGATTCTATGATTTGTATGTGACAGTTATGAATCACTTGACATGTTAGTAGGTTTGGTTGTGAGTTTAATTGTGTTGCATCAATTAAAATGTGTTATGTTATTGAGTAAACCAATGTTCTCACCAACTTTATATTGACTATTTTGAGTATGTTTTTTTCAGGTAATCATAATTTTTATAATCTTGTGTACATGTTCAACATGTTTATTGATTGACACGACTATTTAGGGAAGCTGTGCATATGGTGGTTATTGATCTGTATAACTTTAGCCTCTTCGTGGATGTTCACGTCCACTACTAGATGAAGAATGAATGAAATATTAAAGACATGTACTTTTGAATAGGGTTACTAATGTATAAGTCTAAACTATTAGACTAAATTTTGTATAAATATAATCCGATATTATATGTTAATGAAAATTATGTTTAGTTTATTGTTGTGATTGCATGTTATGATAATCAATGTGTTTTGAACCGAAAAGTCACACCCAAGCATTTCACGCTTCCGTCGGGATGTGACAATCTATTTGTGAAGACTCTATTCTATGAGTGTGAAGTTGCTGAGAATGTTTTTATGTTTAAGAGTCCAGTTAGATAATAAAGTAAGTTGGGTGTTCAAATTAATAAATTACTTTATTAGAATGATGTCCTACTACTTTTGATATATTAGTAAAGTCGGTATTTTTTACACATAATTTAAATGAGTTGTACGTAGTTTTTGTTTAAGATGCAAAAATATAATTGTGTCACTACTCATACTTTGCCAAGCCCTCAAGTAGCTTAAATATGTTTAAACTCTACTTATTGCATCCCATGAACATGAATGTTTATTTTTATGCTTGCCGAAGAAGTTGAAATTTAAATGCAAGCCTAATTGTGTGTTAATTAAATTTGTTAAACTCCAATTTTATATGGTTATTTTCTTTCTAATTTCAGGTTGGGGGAAGGAAAGATAAGTACACTAATGCTGATATTGATAAAATTTATATAGAATAGTTAACTTTTGTCGCAAACTTTATTTTCTATTGACATTTTGTATCATACTTGGAATGGAATGTTGTTAACTTTGAAATGTCACTTATGTGTTATGAAATATTGTATGGAACAACATTGTTTTGTAATAGATGTATTTTAATTTATATTACGTGATAAAACAGCTATGGAAGGCATGCAAATGGATAATTGCAAGTTTAAAATGGTCGCGTGTAATGTTTGTAAAACTATGACACGCATTTACGACACACAAATGCTTGTCATTTTTATTTATGACAGAAAAATCCTTGACACGCATTGCATGTCATAAATATGTGTAAAAAATGTGTGTAATAAACAGATGACACACAAATACGTGTCATCTTCATTTATGACTGGAGCTTTCTTGACACGTTTTTGCGTGTCATCTATACCGTTTTATGACACGCATTGTGTGTCATTAAGGGTATCTTGTCTACTAGTAAAGTATATAAAAACGGATTTAAAATTTGTTGTGTCGGTTCGGGTCGAATCGGATCATGTCAGTCATATAACAAAATAACATACTTAATAAGAAAAAAAACATCATCACTAGAATGTATAAAACACCTAATATAAAAACAATGATCTTTAACAATTTATATAATACATCCTCAAGTTGTTTCTTACGAGTTTTCATTTTCGAAAACGTTGCATTATAACTTCGACAGAAGCTTATTGAAAGAACTATTTTTCAATATAACGAATGCAAGAATCTTTCATGTATCCGTCACTCATCCGATTACGTAACTCCATCTTCACATGCTTTATTGAAGAAAAACTTTTTCAAAAAAGTAAACAATAATTATCGACAATCCCTTGAGTGATGAACTTAAGTCTTGTATTCTGATCGACAAATTTTTCCTTTTACATCTTGCCTTTGGAATGTAATTTGCAAGTCCATTTTTTAAGGTTTATTTGTGAGTGGGCTAATTTAATTTAATTTAATTAACTCATGAGCTTTATGTGTATCTAGTGGTAGTGGGCTTGTTTAGTTTTTTTAATTAATTAACTCATTGGTTTTTTTTTTTAATTTTCGGCTTTATATGCAACTTTTTATAACTAATGGAGTCATTGCCCGAAAATATAATGGTGTCATTTGAAAAATTCGTATATACATCTCTATATATGTGCGAAAATTAAATGTATTCATGTGACATTCAAGCTAAGTGTGCCTATGCCTGAAGCGGCTTGACTTATTGATAATACTTTTGGGCCTGGTAACTTGTGTATTGGCTTGTGATTCAAAATGGTTGGCTTTGATTGGGCTGGCCCATACGTATCAACACCCCTAGTGGCAGAGCTTGAACATTCCCGTAGGGGGCTGGGGCGAAATTACTATTTTTAGGCGAGGCGAACTCGATATTCATATAAAAATTTACACTACCGGGTCAAAAAATTACACTACCGGACTAAAATTTAACACTACCAACGAAAAAAAGAGGGGGGGCGGCGGCCCCACCCGCCCAGTCTCCTCTATACTTCGCCTATGCCCTCCCCCCCACCCCAAACAACCAACATTCTCTTTAATATGAAAAAAGGGATATTGTTGTTTAATTTTTATTATTGGCTCCCCGATGGTTTCTTCTTATGGCCTCTTTTCCCGCTTAATCAACAATTCATTGGACTCACTTGTAGTGATTCTAGCTTGCAATACTTCTTCTAGTAAATAATCAATCTGAATTCGCTCTTCTTATACCGGAACTTTGTCCGCAAGCCTTGGACTTTTCTAGAAACTTTTTCTTGAGTAGTGAGACATGGAACACGAGATTAATGTAAGACCCCTTTGATAGCTTCAATCGATACACTACATTACCAACTCTTTTAATAATCTCGTATGGACCAAAAAATCTTCTTGATAGCTTTTAGTCTTCCTGGTGGCGACTGATTGTTGGCGGTATAGCTGCAACTTGAGACAAGTGTAATCACCCAGGTCTAATTCTTTCTCCATCCTTTTTTTTATTTTTCTAATTTGCCATACGGTCCTTTATTATCGATAGCGACTCTTTCAAAATTGTTAGTAAACGTTCATATTCACACAAAGAAGCCTCGTTTTAGCGGTTTTAATAGAACTGAAGTGTAGTTATGAATGTGTGTTACATCTCTTCCATAAAAAATTTTCAAATAGGTCATTTGAATAAATAACGATGGCTGGTATTGTAAGAAAATTATATCAAGTAAAGATATTTTTCTCAGCTTGATGGCTCGTTGAACACATAGGCAGGTAAATATGATTCCAAACAATGGTTGACAACCTCAATTTAATCGCTAGATTGAGGATGGTATGCACTAGATTGGTGTAGTTTTGTTCCCAAAATGGACTTTGGTAACCCATGTAAGAGATATATCTCTTATAGGAACAAAGAAGCCAATGATGTTGTTGTATGATGTTTGGGTATTGATAAAAATGAGAAAATTTTGACAAGCAGTCTACAATTACCCAAATCACGGTTTTACCTTTTGATGTTGGTAGATGTGTAATGAAGTCCACTGATATATCAACCCACGGTGCTTCCAAATTAGGTAGTCGGTGTAAAAGGCCATAAGGCTTGTGTGTTGGAGCCCTAATGGACTGACATACTTCACATTGACGAATAAAAGCAACAACATCTCTTTTTAACTCGAACCATGAAAACGACGTTGAAATACATGTAAATGTCACTTGAACAACGCCTTGATAAGAAACATGAAACTTGTCTAGCAGTTTGTTCCTGAAAGTTGGAATTGGAGGAACAAGTATTTGACCGTTCACATAAACCAAACCATCATGTATGAGGTGGTGTGGAGTGAACCCCGCATCTGACTTGGCCTGTTGAACGAGTTACTTGCATGTTTCATGAGTAGCAAACTAGTCCCAATATCTTCTAGCATGGGGCCGTAGGATGTGAAAATGCCTAAAATGAAGCTAGGTTCACCTAACTAAAAGCATCTTTGATTATGTTTTCTTTCCCCGGTTTATAGTGCACCTCAAAATCATAGCACATTAGTTGGGTTATCCACTTTTGTTGCTCTGGAGTTTGGATAACTTGGGTCAGTAGATGTTTAAGGCTATGATTAGAAATGAAGATCTTATAATAACGACCAAGTTAGCAATGTCTCCGTTTCTTTACTGCTTTCGTGATGGCATAACACTCTTTCATGTATATTGCTTGGTTCTGCATGGTGCGACATAGTTTCTTGCTGAGAAACTATATTGGGCAGTTGTTTTGGGATACGACCACACTAATCGCCACACCCGAAGCATTTGTCGATACTTTAAAGTCAGAAGTGAAATCCGGTAAGGACAAGGTAACTATCATCTCCATTTGGGCTTTGATGTGTAAAAAGGCTTCTTATGCTGCATTTGACCATGAGAAAGATTTTTTATTTAGGAGATCGGTTAGTGGGATCACAATCTTGGCATAAGGTTGTACGAAATGACGGTAATAAATCGATAAGACTTAAGAATGCTTGGAGTTTTGTGATGGAAGAGGGAATCAACCATTGTTAGATGGATACTATTTTCCAGTTTAGGTTTTATACCTTCAACTGAAATCCAATGGCCCAAAAAGAAAGTTCGCGTATCGCGAAAACACACTTTGAAGGCTTAGAAAGAAATTGGTTGGCCATCAAGGTTACCATAGTAGCATTTAAGGCCCCATAGTCAACAAAAAATCTCCATAATCCGTACTTTTTTAACTAGCAAAAGCAGCAAAGAAAAGGAGCTCTGGCCGGGGCGTATAATGTTGTCTTTCAACATCTCATGAATGAAACCAGTCATGATTTGTTTTCTGGAAGTGTAGGTAATGGTAGGGTTTGACGTTTACCAGTTGGGATTCATTAGTCAAAAGAATATGGTGATCATGTAGACGTTGAGGTGGTTGGAGTGTGGTTCGTGGAATAGGGCCAAGAATTGGTTAAGTATTGATGAGGCTTTTGGGCCTCAATGGGTGGGTGGTGGGTTTGTGTGATATAGGGTTGTAAGAATTTGCATGAGCATAGTGTGAAGGATACCACAGAATCATGTCGGATTAGGGATGATATGAACTTAAGGGTTGTTTGGTAACTTATTAATGGTTCCATTAAGAGGCTACATCTGAATCAGTAAGAGGTGATGTTATTTGTTTCAGATAAACTCAGCCTCTTAACCATTCCATTCAGCATTGAATGCTAAAGCTTGAAAAGGATGCTAAATGAAAAAGAGGACAAGATTACCCTTCTTTAATAATATCCCTTGACCCTAAAAATTTTGCATCCACCACCACAAAGAAAGATACTCGTCACCACTTCCATCCCAACCTCCCCTGTAGTCGCCAGCATCCTGCATCCCTACCGGAATCGTGCCTGCCATCTGCACCATTGTCGGAATCGTGTCGGCCACCTGCACTACATGCACCCCTTGCCGATGCCACTCCCACCCCTCGAGACTAGAGTGCAACCCTTTCAACTTTTGAAATTGGATTGTTACTAGCTTCAGGTGAACAAAACCTTCAAATTTAGATTGTTTTACCGTCGATTGATAAATATCTCAATTTGATTGATTGAATTTTGACTTATATAGAACAAAAGAGTAAATTCTTCATTAAAAATGGGTTCCCAAAGACACCGTTTCTAAATGGGTGGAAGGGGAAATGTGGGTTATATGCATATAGATTCATGAGACAAGAAAGAAGAAACTTTAATTGATTTTAATATGTAATATATTAAAATTGCAGAATATATTAGGAAGGTTTGGAATAAATGTGTAATTTCATTCTTTATGATGTTTTGTAATTTTCTTTTATAACTATTTATCATTCACTTTGGTAATTCACAAATATGATCAAACGTAAACATTTCATTCGGTACAAAATAGCTTAAAGGTGTAAAATTTTCATTCTGCATAGTTATTCAGAGATCAAATCAAACATCATTTACTGGTTCAGCACTTACTACTTCAAAGTCTCTTACCCAGTCAGACCTCTTGCTAGTTCAGTACAATTGGTTCAAAGATTGCCAAACAGTCCCTTAGAGAAACCAATTGAATTAAGGATTCCTCTCGCAAAGTGCAAGTGGTGCCATGGTGATGAAGGAAACTTCTGGAATTGAGAAATCAGTTGATAGTCATCCGTATAGTATGCTTAACCAATTAAGCGACTCCCAAAACAACATATGCCCTTTTGACAAGTAGCAAGAAGAATGGCAAGGTAAACTAGACTCCCGAAACAGGTCGACTGGCAAGCAATAGCCTTGACACTAGATGTGATACCCATTATCGACCATGATAGAAAAGAGTTCGATTGGTGTGGTTGGTTAATTGAGGGTGGAAGCCCTATTCGTACGGATGATATTGTGGGTGCTTCCACAATCGGCTAAGATAATGGTCAGAGATCTGACTATGTGGCAAGTGACACAGAGGGTTTGGGTGGATGAGAGGCAAAAGTAGGCTTCTTGCGATAGAGAAAGGAATTAAGGGGTAAGAGTGGTTTCAGTTGCTAGTTTAGTTTAGGGAGGCTCCATGTTGTCCATGTACTTGTTATCAATAAGAAGAAAGTGTGGTGGGGAACACTTATGACCAAGGAAGTATTTTTCTCTACACTTGAAAGTTGAAACACAACTTATCCTTGCGACGTTGTTAAAGTAGGAGTTATTTGTGGTGGGTGAAGAAGATATGGTGGTAGGGCTCCACGTTGAATTGGTGGGTTGGCTAAAATATGATGACTTGGGTTTTGGGCCTTGTTGTAAGTTATTATCAATCAAATGGGTCAAGACATAAACCTGATGAAAGGTTGTAGGCTTCAAAATTGCTAATTCATTTTGAATGTTAGCCTGTGGCCCTTATATAAAGCAATTACGGAGGGCCTGCTGAGAAAGGCTGGCATCCTTATTACTAACCCTTTCGAACTTGGTTTGGTACGCGGCCACTGTTGTGGTTTAGTGGAGCTTCATCAGAGTTGCTTCATGGTTTTCATAAGTAGATGGACCAAACCTCAACTTGATTTCAAATTTGAAAGCAGGCCATGTACCAAGTTACGCGTTGATAGCAATATACATGTACCACGAAAAGGCATCACTGATAAAATAGAAGACTGCTAGTTCCACTCGTTCATTCACCGGAGTTTGGTAATAGGAAAAGAATATTATGGCTTGGAAAATCCAGTCTAGAACATTGGAGCCATCAATGAAAAGAAGTATGATTTTTCGTTGACGAGGGATGCGGTGACAAGGTGGTGATTAGTTGCCTGGAGGTGAACGATGGTGGGTAGGGGATTTTGAGCCGGAGGAGTTGGAAGTGATGTTTTGACAAGGTATTGAACTTAGTATGAAAGTTTTTGGGTGTTTTGATAAGTTCTTGAACAATGGTTTCATGGTGTTTGGAAGCATCATTGGTGGTAGAAATAGTTGTGAAGGCAATTAATCGGTTGTGTTGATGTTGGTTTTGTCGTAAGTAGAAAGATCTATGCAGGGTGGCATGATGGAGGGTTGAGACGGAATGAAAGCACCAAGATGATATGCCCTTTATGAGTAGGCTAACTCTTAAGAACGAAAGTAAAAAGAAACAACTGAGTAGAGAAAATTTTCTCAATTTTTCCTAAACTCAAAATGACATTACAAGAATTTAAATATGCAAATGCAGTCCTAATCAACACCACTACTACTTTATTCATAGGAATCATCTACACACTAATCCATGCATGTAAAGCAAACGCGTAACTTGGAATGAAAAATTCAGCCTAACTCCTTGCTCCAATTATATATAAACGGATATAAAAATTGTTGTGTCGGTTCGGTTCAGGTCGGGTCGGATTAGGTCAGTCATATATAAAAATAACATACAATAATAAGAAAAAACATCATCACTAGAATGTACACAAACCCCTGATATAAAATCAATAATCTTTACCAATTGATATAAAAAACCCCTAGTTGTTCCTTACGAGTTTTTATTTTTGAAAACATTGCATTATATCTTCGACATAAGCTTATTGAAAGAATTCTTTTTTCAATAGAATGAATGCAAGAATCTTTCATGAACCCGTCACTCATCCGATTACGTAATTTCATCTTCACATGTTTATTGAAGAACAACTTTTAAAATAACTAAGCAATAATAATTATCGACAATCCCTGAGTGATGATCTTAAGTCTTGTCTTCCGATCGACAAATTTTCCTTCTACCTATTGAGTTTCGAATGCAAATTGCAAGTTCATTTTTAAGGTTTATTTGTGAGTGGGCTAATTTAATTTAATTTAATTAACTCATGGGCTTTATGTGTATATAGTGGGAGTGGCTTGTCTAGATTTTTAATTAATAACTCGTCAGCTTTTTTTATAAATTTTGGGTTTATATGTAACTTTTTATAACTAATGGAGTCCCCGTCCAAAAATACAATGTCTTCACTTGAAAAACTCGTATATACATCTCTATATATGTGCGAAAATTCATTGTATTCATATGACTGCAGTCCATTCAAGCTAAGTCGCCTATGCTGACACATACGTAGCACATCAAGCAACTAGTAAGACGAGGTATAAGAGAAGGAGGAGGAAAAAA